>BDUI01005131.1:43495-55219 GCA_002335545.1 Apodemus speciosus
AATCAATGCCCATTTGTAGCAGAGTTTTAGACTTGAGATGTCCTTGGAATGGAATTAACTTAGGGTTGGGTAGGAAACAAGTAAAGAACTAAGAAACCTGGGCAGGGGAGAAAGGAGAATGTATTCCCTAGCCTAATTTTCAGATTATGTGAAATTCTTTTTTTCTTTCAATCAAATTCAGAGCACGTTCCATTTATTTTCGAACCTGGCTACCATAACTTCTCTCATAGTGATTCACATTTTAATGATGCTTGCTCAAGATCACAAAATACTTTATTTTTTGTGTAGTATTTTAAAACTGTAAGCCAAATGGTCTTGGAGCTCTCCCAGGGAAGRGTGGGGGTGGGGAAGTGAGGCTCTCCTAAAGGACAGAAAGATAGTTTCAGGAGCCCTGACACAGGAGAAGATCCAAAGAAGTAGGACACCCCGGAGGGCATTTGGCATATAACGAGGTTGAGCTAGATCCCAAACGAAGCGAAGTCAAAGCAGCCTGGCCTCACATCAGAGATGGGCGTCTGCCTGGAGCTGACAGTGCCCAAGCGACAGCAGGGCTTAATGACAGGAAGGAAATGGAGACATTCCTCAGTTCTCCCACCTTCTTTTTGTCAGCCTCAAAGATGCTAAGCTGGGTGGGGGAAGCACHGGAGCTGCAGAGAGTGCTGTTCTCCGGCTGTTTGTGTCCTGCCTGAAGTCAGTGCCTGCCCCCCACCCCCTTCCCCCAGAGCTGCGYGATGGCTGGGTTTCTTTAATCACACTAGCAGGTGGCCTTGCAGAGCTCCCCAGAAGGCAAGACAAAAAAGCCCAATTTGGCCCTGGGATTCTGATCCCAGCTCTAGAGAGTCAGAGAAGGTAAAATCTTGGAGACTCACTAGCCTATTTAGGTGAGTTTCAGACCAGGGAGAGACTTGTCTCAAAAAATCAGGATGGACGATGGTATCTGCGGAATGACAGTTCTGATCTGTACATGCATGCATGAACATATGTGTATGTATATATCCCCCTCCTACATAGAAATGTGCTTATATGAACACACACACATACACACACACACACACACACACACACACACGCGCACACACACACACACTCTAAACCCTCTAATGAAGTCTCTAATGAAGTCTGTTCCTCGTCAGAACACATGAAGGAGTGTGAGAATGTGTGTGTGTGTGTGTGTGTGTGTGTGTGTGTGTGTATGTTTGGAGGTAAGGAAGCTATCAAGAACGCGTGTCCAGGCATGTCCCAAAATTCCTCGGGATCCACGAGAGAAGAACTTCATGTGATAGACTTGTCGCAGCCAGTGCTGAGGGCAACATAGAATGCCTTGTGCCTCAGATTGTTCTGGAAGATGTGACCAAGGCTTGATGTGGCAATTTGCATTCTTCAGGGAGGCCAAAGTATTGGTTCCTCTGTAGACGTCCATTCCCCAGTGGGAAGTTACATCTTTGCTTCCTAGACATGCCTTTTGAAGTCCAGTTTACCTTGAGCTTTTATTAGCTAGGGCAGTTTGTAAAAACAAGGCAACAGTGGACTAAGGCTCAGTGGTAGAATACATGCTTATCGTGCGTGGAGCCTTGAGTTCGAATCCCAACACCACAACACAAACAAACAAACCGAAACACAGAAAACAAACTAAAGAAAATAAGAATATCGTGAAAACACACTGGTGTAGCAGATACACAAGCATCAGCAAATGCGCGCGCGTGTGTGTGCACACACACATGTACACACATGCACACACACATATACACACACAAACACACACATATACACACATACACACACATGCACACACATGCACACACACACACACACACACACACACACACACACACCTCCACACCATTTTATCCTAGACTACACCCCAACAACAAATGTCTTAATAGCCTTTTTTGATGCCTCTTGTGTTAGGAAATCATTTTACCTTTGACTAATGACAGTTTGAAATCACTCTTCATACACACAGCGATTCTTAGCTTGGGAAGCACCAGGGCCTCATACATAGAGATTTGACTCAGTTGTCCTTGAATATATTTTGCCTGTTCCTCACAGGGTTCTAGTGGGCATCCAGGACTGGATCCCTGTCTCTTTTGGGGAAAGGACTGTCCACCGCTGTTGGCCGTGTGTCACTTAGTATCCCTCCTGCCTTGTAGAGGTGACCCCGTGACTGAGCAGAGAGACTTGGAGTGTAAAGGAGATCATCTGCTTCCACACGCCTTTTGAGTAATTTCCCGTGTTCTTCACTGTCATGCTTTTTAGATGCGGGATCTACGTTTGACCTATTGATTTCACAGAGCATGTTCCCGAAGTGGTGAGAAGGCGCTCTCACGGTCCTGTTTGACTGGCGTGGTAATCTTGCAGCTTAGCAGAACAGACTAGCCTCTGGCTGTGACCTCCACAGGAAACTCTCCTGTCAGCAGACATACATCTGAGAGAACACACCGGCATATTTTCATCCACCTGTAAACTTAAGGGGAGAAAAAAAAAAAAACGTTAATCACTGTTTGGATGGGTTTCACGCAGTCTCTGAGAAAATCCCACTGGTCATTAATTAGTCTTTTTGCATTGCTGTAATTATGCTGTGCTTTCTGCTTTGTCCAAGTGGAATAACTTGTGTAGCTTGACCAAAATTACCTAGTTAGAATTGTTAGTTCTTAGTTTCTAAACACAGAAACTGTCTACCTAATGGTCTGTCTGTTGAGCCACAAGAAAAAAAAATGCTTTTTGTCTTAAGGACAGAAACAAAACCATTGTTAGATCTAAAGCATTATTACCTGACTCATTTGCCATATTTTGGACATCTGAATAATAAGCACATTGCATAACACAGCATTAATCCACTTTTACAATTAAAATGTAGCTAGAAATGATGGTATACACGTAGAGTAATTTGCATACAGGAGGTGTAGGCAGGGCACCAAGGCCAGAAGAGCCAACGCGGGGAGACCTATCAAAACGAACAAAACATAATCTAAAAGCCATGGTGCGAGTGAGGTGCTGGCAGCGTATCACAGTTCTTGGAAAAGCTTGTTTAGTATATGTAAGGCTCTGGATTCAGTTCTTAATGCAGCGAACCAAACACAAGAAAGAAGAAAAGAAAGAGAATAAGAACCCAAACCCCAAAGTGTGTGTGTGGCTGGCGGTGCCTCAGCTGGAAAATGCGTGGTGCACAGCATAACGGCCCAAGTGTCTGTCCTCTGCTCCGTGTAGGAAGCTGAGTGTGTGATGTGTGCCCGTAAGTCTGAGACTGGAGGGGGAAAGCAGGGGATCCCTGGGGTCACTGTCTGGTCAGTTGGTGAGCGAGTTCCAGGCTCAGTGAGAGACCCTGGTTCATAACGTGAGTTGTGAGGCATGWGGCGGGAGGCGGGAGGCTGGAAGGCTGGAGAGATGGCTTAGTGGTTGACAGTATGAAAGGACCTGAGTCTGGCGCTCAGCACCCACGCCCGGCAACTCACAACTACATGTGACTCCAGGGGATCTGTCCCTGACCTTTGGGGAAACCTAAACTCATGTGCCCATAATCCCTTGCATACAACTAAAAATAAACTAAATCTTATTTTAAAAAAAGTAAGGTGAAGAAACGTTTGAAGAAAATATTCTAATGTGAAATCTTCGGTTTCCACACATGCTTGCATGGTTGCACTGGCACAAAGACATGAACAGAACACACACACACACACACACACACACACACGCACGCACGCACGCACGCACACACGCACGCACGCGCGCGCAACCAATCTAAAGATATATATGATGTATAATATATAATAAAATATTTATAGTTGCTTTCATAGGATTTCTAAGTAGATAACAATATATTTTATGTCATATAGATTCTATATAAGTCTGACGAAAATTAGCAAATATGTATTTCCCCTCAGATATACAAAAATAATATACATGCATCAATTTGGACAGTAGCATTTGTGTAATTTCCAGTTCAAAAATGCCAGTGTTCGGCGCTAGAGATATAGAGCACTGGCCCAGCACGGTAGGCACAGGCACGGCCCTGCACTGCGAAAGCAACTGCTAACAGTGGGATCTTCTCCCCGTTTTTCAGGGACCCTAACTTTCCCACACCTCAATCCATGTGGGGCGCCACATAGGTTTGTATATTTCTTGAACGCAGAATGTTTCTGTGTTACATTTCATCTGAATTGGTGAAGGAAATAGGCTGTTTTCACTGAATAAGTAATAGGAAATGGAGGAAGAATAGAGAAGAATTCTCTTCTAATGAGAATTGTAGTAATACTGTGGTCAAATCCATGCAATGACAATCACGGGCCAGCAGATCGCTTCCTCTATGGACAATGGTGGATTCTCTGCGCGTACTGGGCGGTTGCTGGGGCGACCCCGCCCTTACATACCTTCGGTGAGCCCCTGGAATGAGGTTGAGCTGAGACCCCGTGGCTTTGGCATCCCCGTTTGCTGTGCCCAGCCCCTCACTCGCCTCAGAGCCTGGCATTCTCTGCCGGCCCCCTCCACCTTGAACAGGGCCCGGTTCGGGTTCACCGGAGCCTCAGCAGCCCCGGGTTGCAGCCACGGTGCTGAGAAACTTGGAGCACTTTCTCCTGAGATGTGGGGCGAGAGAGGGCGGAGGCACCTCCCCCGCTGGGTTAAGAGTTGCCTTCTCCTTTCCCAGCAGGAAAGAAAAGAGCAGGTTGGGGTGAGAAAGCAGTTTTTTAGCTACTGCTGCATRTCAAATAGGGCTTCCTATTGTTTTGTTTACCCTATTGGCTAATTCTAAGATTTTAGTTCCAGGAGGGTTTTGCCAGGTGGCAAATATTCTAGGTAACTCAGAGAGCAGCGGCATAGAAGGGAGAAAGAGCGCCAGGCTCCGTTTGCACCGCAGCAACCTTGACTTTTATTCTCTATCATCTCGCCTCTCTTTGATATCCGTATTTTCAAAAAGACCAGGAGAATGCCTGAAACGGGCTGCGTGGACAGGTTGAGGCTAAGAAAGCAGTTTCCTTAGCAACTGTAGCCGCACGAAGGGCTGGCGAATCTTCCTCGTCTCATTTTTCATTTCTTTTTCGTTTCTTTTCTCCCCCACCCCCCAGCTCGAGAAAGGAGGTCAGGTGCTCTGCGCTGAGTTCACACTGTGGTTTTGCTTGAGGTACCTTCTGCATCGACACCGGGAAAGGCAGATCGCTATGCACTACCCTGGCCGCCTTTGTTTATTTCAGTTAGAAATGAGCACACACCCAGTCACATTTTGCAATGGGGTTTTCCAATAAAATAGAATATTTATTTTGTTTGTGCAGAGTTCAAAACTGAAGGTGGAAAAGCCAAGAAGAGCACCAGCCACACATATGCAGGGTTGTTAACTAGAGCTCATCTGACTTCGAGAGTATATCAGAATATTTTTGGTAATGGAATATAAAATCTTACTTTAAAAAAAATTCCTCAGATTAGTCCTCTACTAATTTAATTCTTTTTATAAAATTATATGCAAGATCTAAAATTGAAGCTTATGGTTAATTTCAAATTAAATTCAACAATATTTATTGCAACTCTGAGTCCCCGAGAACTGCAGGGGATAAGCAGATGTGGTAGATGGTCTTTGCCCTCAAGGAGTTTCGAATTTAGTCCTGGGAATAAGACAAATATAGTGTAATTACAACCAAAAGGGAGAAAGTGATAAATGGCGGCAGGCAGCGGTTATCGACCTTGACTGAAGATTGGAATCACCTGGAGAGCTATGAAAAACGCCAGCACTGGGGCGTCTCCCCCGGGGCTCTGATTTAATTGGTCTGGGATAAAGACCAGGCATTGAGGGCTTTAGAAAAGCTTTCTGGCGACTCAATGTGCCGCCAAGGTTAAGAACATCCAAACATCAAGAGGCAAAGAGCCTCTAAGAACAYGCAAGAGGCTGAGGTTGGCCGGGTTTAGGAGAGGCGCGTGTGTCGTCAGAGCGTATTTAGGAAAGGTCTGGGAAAGTGAGCGGTGCCAAGCAGCGGTGGGCACTGAATAAAGGCAAGTGATGGAAGGGCGGTGGGTGAGACATAGCCGCGAGCTCGGAGCGAGCGGGGTGCGGTCTGTCGATGCCAGCGTGGACAGGCATGAAACGGAGACATAAGGAGACCCCTGAGTTGGAGGGAGAGTTTTGTCCGTGTTGGGCTCTTCTGTGTTTCGACTGTAACTCGAGATTCCTGAGTTGTGATGAGAAATCAAGCAGAGAAGTTAAGAAAAACAAACAAAAACAAAAACAAAACAAAAMAAAAAAAMCCCTTCTTTTTGGAGACAGGKTTGTGCGCAGTAGTTAAGGCTGGGCTCACACTTGCGGTGCTTGACTTTGAACATGAGATCCACTGTGCCTACCTTCCAAGGGATAGCTTTTACAGGCGCSCGCTACTGCACTCGGYTGATTCAGTGCTGTGAACCGATCCAGGGCATCACACATTTTTAACTGAGTACACACTCGGTCAACCCCGCCCCCAAGCTTATTAGTGAGATAAGGGGATGGATTTAACGCTCGACAAGTCAAGCAATACTTGGTTACTTAATCTGAAAAAACTTTGTTTCTAGTTGAGGAAACCTAAGAGGGAACTGACCCCAGACAGAAGCGGGATGAGCAAACGGGCGGCCATTATCCCAAGATCAGAACGATGTCCGAGACCAGGTGGAACTTAAGGCAGCTACCAAAAGCCATGATCCTGAGGACAGAGATCTCCCAAAGACAGAGTTTCTCCGTGTAGCCCTGGCTGCCCTGGAACTGTAGACCAAGCTGGCCTTGAATTCAGAAATCTGCCTGCCTCTGCCTCCTGAGTGTTAGGATTAAAGGCATGTGCCGTCATGAGTTCTACAGCAAATAATTTCAACCAAGCATTAAGATTTAAAGGTGARGGGCTGGAGAGATGACTCAGTGGTTATGAGCACTTATTACTCTTACTGAGGACCCAAGTTTGTTTCCTAGCACCCACATGGTGACTCACGATCACCTATAACTCCATTTCCAGGCGACCTGGCTTCTTCTTCAGACCTCCATAGGCACCAGACATGCACAAAGTATGCATACATACATACAAACATTCATAATCCATACACATTAAAACATTTTAAAAATAAAATTTCTTTTAAAAAAAAACCAAGGGTAAGAAAGACTACAGAGAGATCAGGAGAAAGCTCTGTCTAGAAGAGAGSCTCTGCAGCCAGCAGAAGAGGAAAGATTGGCCTTAAGGACTAAGAGGATCTACTCATTCTGAGGCACAGAAAGACTTTGTGGAGAAGATGTCACTATCACAAGGCTGTTGGTGGGCTGCTAGGTGAGGGTGAAGTTGGGGTCCTTGCCAGTGTGACCTATCTGCAAGATGGGATGGCCACGGARGACTGCTGTGTGGGTGGTGGCAGGCAGGCCTCATGCCAAGAACGAATGGCTGTGAAGGACGTTGCATTGAGCCCTTTTTTCTGTATTAGATGGCTCTCTAGTTCTGGTTCTCAGTCATACTTCACRAYTGAAGCACGAAATAGATGTAGCGAAAAAGAAAAAAAAGAGTATTTTGTTTCTGGAGATGGGTCAAGTGAGCTTTTGATAAACAGTATTCAAGCAAAGCCAATGGGGGAGAATGACATTCCATAACATGGCCTTGAAAATATAAAATAAATATTCCCCAAACAATGACCCAATTCGGCGGTGGTACTGATTGCTTTAATCCCTGCACTTGAGAGGCATGCCAGGCAGATCTCTGTGAATTCCAGGCCAGCCTGGTCTACAAAGTTAGTTCCAGGACAACCAAGGCTTCACAAAGAGAAACCCTGTCCCAAGAAACTAAAARTAGATAAACAAATGAATAAATGGATAAACGCACAAWTCATTTTGTTCCTGTTTAAGTCATTTGCGAGTRAATACCAATGTGCAGTGTGTTGTTGTATATGTATAACATATATTGTGTGGGTCACATCTGTTGTACAGATCAGGAGACTGAGAGTAAAGGAGATATATAGGCAGATGGAAAGGAAAAGAACTGAGATCCCCTTAGGAATCGCAGACAGAATGCTTCAAGCTCTTCAGTAGCTCTGCTCCTCAGTGGGAATAGCCCGAAGCATTATGCCTCCTGGGATCTCCCCTAGTTACCAGGAACAGAGAGTCAACRGACAGGCACAGATTCCAGCAACAGCAAAGAAGTGTTTTATTTATTATTCACTAGTCTCCAGAGTATATGTTAGCATTCTTTCTTGGAAAAACGGCTTGACATGTTCCCATTCTTYGCATAGCCACGCTGATCCAGACATGTGTACGGATGTTTCTGATGGGTACAGTAGAGCGTGGAATGACACTCCCACATCTTCTGGACCTTAGCGAGCATCTGGACCACCTCTGTCCAGCACAGGGATGCTGATGCTGCATCTGGGATGAGCAGTTCCTCCCGGAGAGACGGTTACTTCTCTCACTCACCAATTAAGGTAGCGAGTTGAGTCTTTATAGTCTCCAGGAAGTACCCTCCTGAGCTGAATTCTTTCAATAACATTAATCTTGCACCTAGGCCTAGATTTCCCCCCTCCCGTTACTTTTCTCTTCAAGCTCCATCTCTGCCCACTATTAAATTTATGTTATATTACTGAAGTTTTCATGTTCATTGATAGGTATAAAAAAGAAAACAAATACTTTCTTCTGTTGTGTGATAGATGATATCTATGTTCAAGTGGAGCATGCCTGTCTTTTTAAGAAATCTCTGAAGCCACAGCATGACTTACCTCATTTTTTTTTCATTAGTCCTAACAGAAGTCTTGGCTGTTTCTTAGTGTATTCCCTGATGTAAGTGGTCTAGTGCATGCCAATGCCCTTCTGCTCAGAGAATTTTCTTCCTTGGGGGGGGGGCAGTTTAGATTATGCATGTGAAACCATCATGTCCTTCAATGATGAATTGAGGGACATCTACACCATTGGGAAATCAGATGTCTGTCACTTCCAGAGGTTCCTTGTGTCCAAGGCTCAGAGCCCTTATTTTTAACCATCTYGAGAAGGGACCATCCTACATGATTTCAATGTGGCAGAACCCTGTGACAGCTGCAAGTGAGTCCATTTGAATGGACATCCCTTTAGTAGGTTTCTCTATGAACTTCTTTTCCTGACAAGCTTTGAGTACAGTTCTTTCCCATGAAATAAGACCATCTTTGCTTTGTTTCATTTTACATCTCTGTGATGCACATGTATGTGTATGTATATTTAAGTAACTATATGTATACATATGTGCATATATATATATATATACACTTGTGTGTGTATGTTTGAGTGTGAGTCTACACAAATGTTGATGTGTGAGGAAACCATGATAGTGTTAATTGTCAACTGGACAGAATGTAGAACCCCCTGAGAAGTAGGCCTCTAAGCATGCTATGGAAGGCGACCTTGACTGCATTAACTGAGGTGGGAAGTCTGACTCCCTGTGGGAGGCACCCTTCTCTGACTGGAATTCTTGACTATGTGAGTAGAGAAAAGGCCCTTAATAACATCGCTCTCTGTGGCGATTGTGGGTGTTGYGTGACCAGCTGCTTTAGGCTCTTGCTACCTTGACTCTCCCATGACAATGAACTAGACTCTTGACCCATGAGCCAGAGCAAACCTTTTCTTCTTTGCTTCTGTCAATTTCTATTTTAAATCACGACAACAGGAAAATAAAGCAAGATATCTCCYGAGACACCTCCCYRGCCCAACATCTTTCAATAATTTCTACTTCCAAGAGSTGAGTTTGAATTCTGCAGYGCACATTTGCAGGAATAGGTCAATTCAAGTCTCGACAGCGTTTGAAATACCTCTTTGGGGAACTGATCATACAAAAAAGGAYGAAAATAGAGTGACCAGTGGACAAGTTGGACCAGGATCTGCTGCTGCCTCCATCTATGGGACAGCAGCAAAAGTTCCCAAGCTCAGCATTCTGTGCTAAGCTTTTAATTTCTGGGTTCTTGAGAGTCCTGGGAACATCTGGTTTCCTGTTTTCAGTTYTCASTATTGTCCCGCAGGGAATTAATATTGTTATTTTTGTCCATAATGACTAAAAAACATGCAAATGAGATACAGGATATTTTATCCCCCCCCACAGAATTTTTCAGGATATTATTTCTTGAGTTCTCTTAGGTAAGTCTGAAGATAGTGTGACTTGGAGCAAGATCAAATTGGAGATATCATTCTCTGTATCTTGACAAATCTAGTTCCAKGCTGACAGGAAGTTAGTTCAGTGAGTATCACCTGGTTGCCATTGACCCCATGGGTTGCACTTGGGTACCAGGTCCGTTTGTAACTAATTTTTTGTCTCTTCATTCATTTTCTCTGTCAGTCTAGTTAATGATTGTTCCTCTTGGCTCTCTTCCAGTACATTTATATCCACTAATGGTAGAAGTTTTATGTATACRTGATTCTTGGCATGTTTTTCAGGTGCTGTGCTGAGTCGTCCTGGTGGTGTTTCTTCTGTAATTTAGACCGGGTTCGTGGAAGGTWAGACAATACAGASTGRCCCGTGTCCTGCCCTTTGGTTGAAGTAGAACCCTTTCTACCATTTTAATGAAAAGACCGCTCAGTGGTGACAGGTATCCCGATGCTGGGTATTGGGAAGAGTAAGCGCGAAAGAAGGGCYGYTGCTAGGGAAGGYGTGTGGAATGAGTAACTGTGGACAGGAGGAAAGGGAGAGGAGTTTGAAAAGCAAGGAGCTTAGATTTGGGGACATAGTAAGAAAATCAGTCTCTCCCCCTTAATCTCTCTATTGGCCTTCCTGTCCCTGACTCTGTGGTGGCAACTCATAGTCTCTGGGTTGACGCATGTAGAATTTTTACGTGTAGATTTAAATTGGCTTAGTATTTAAATAACCTTTTACAAAGGTTATTTCCAATACTTTTTTTTTTTTCTAGAGAGCCTTTCCTTCAAAGGTGGACACTCTTCTTCGTCTTTGAGTTAAGGAAGAACACTTAGTGTTTCCACTTTCCTTGGCTGTTGTTCCTTGTGAATATTCCTGTCATTTCTGAGTGGCACACTCCCAGAGGATGAGGGCTGAGGGCGAGTCACCTTGGGGTGTCACTGATGAATGCCATGGGCACTTGCAGAAGCTTGCGTCCAGGTGCAAACACTAGAACCTGAGCGGTCCAAGGAGGGGAGAGGCGCGCTCTGAAAGTTTGCATCCTTGAGAGCAGATCTGCTACAGAGGCAACCCTGAGGAAGCAGATGGCCCTGTATTGTGACAGGGGGATGTCCTCTTCAGGGAGGACACAGATGTGCACCTTTTCTAAGACATTGTGGATGGGGAATCTTCACATTAGTGCTTGTGAGCAGAGCCAGGTACTGAGGAAGAAGGTGACTCTGTGGGGCCATTAGAAASATTTAGGCTCCAAATACCAAGGGCAGGGACAAAGACAGCCTGGAGGACAAGGRCTTCTCTATTGATCAGAAACAGAGGTCAGGGTTTGAGTTGTATCTTGTGTTTTAAGGCCTGTGACCAGCCCTTTCTGTGGGGAAAGTCCCCTGGAGTTAGCAGATAATATTCTGTCTCTTTCCTCTGGAATGCTAATTCCTCTCAATTACATTCATCTGTGATTGTTCAACAGAGCGAGGGAGTTTATTTCATTCGCTCCTGGGCTCAACTCAACACCTGATGTGGAAAGACTTGATGATCCAAGTTTTTCATAGACTCGAGGAACTTGGGTCAACTGACTCTCAGAGTTAGCCGGAACTTAACAGATTAAGTTGTCTGAGAAGTCCAGAGAGCAGCCCAGAGACTTGTGAGTAACCCTAATCTC
>BDUI01005132.1:19258-36672 GCA_002335545.1 Apodemus speciosus
AGTGGTTTGTATTCATCTAAAATATCTTCTCAATTAGTGCGTAGTTATGAGAAAACAGTTTAATATCGCCGTTAGGAAAGATTAAAAAGGTGGATGCTCCTGAGGCTGTAAAATCATTTAATGATAAAAATAGGAGAAGTCTTAGTGGTTAGAGTTTGCTCTCCTCRGCTACTGTGCTCTACCAAGTAAGGAGTTCATGGTTGGCGATAGCCAACGGTGTTTTTCAAGACAGCATACATTAAGTATAATTGAATATCCTTTATAACAGATAAGTCATCTTAAGGAAAACAAGGCATTTTAATCATATATCAACGTTTTTAAAGGCTGTAGACATCAGGAGCAAAAATAGGGCAGGGGGCCGTAAGGTAAATTTACCACGTGTATATGTTTAAAATGTTCAAGTCTATGTTTCCTTTTGTCAAAAGAGCCCGATACTCTTTTAGTCCAAATACCCATGTGAGCAACCTGCCAAGAGGAGAGAGCGTAGCTGTGGGCACTTACCCCGCTGGGTAATTCTGCCATTCCAGAATTCTCTGATTTGTTCCCATTGCTTCCGAGCTGGCTCCAGCTTTCTAGGTGAGCCACAGCAGATTATGGTGTCTAAGGTCATCTCCGTGATTCAGGTCAGAGGTGGAGGCCTGCCTGTGGRAAAGTGTTCAGATTCTTCTGGGCTGGAGCCAAAATAGAGTAAGTAGTGYTACTTTGTGACACTGCCCACACCCAGTTYCAAACTCAAGGTTCAAGTTGAAGSCCTCACACCTCACTAACAATCTCTTCACTAAGCCCTCTGATCTTATTCGAGCTTGGTTTGGGCGTCTCAGGATTAGGGGCTGGCTTAGAAGTGAGGGTTGGGAGTAAATAGAGACACCCGTGTTGTAAATAAGAATATTTTTATAACCCTTATGTGTACAATAGTCGATCTGTAACTAGCAGAGCCCATAGAGACAGACTTCAGTTACCAGTGGGAGCAGAGCGAGTGGCGTCTCCCTTCCACGGACATTTCAAATCAAGTTTCACTGAGTCTTTCGACTTTGGTGGCCAGTTTTGTCTATTTTTGCCTGGAACTTTCAGAGTTATCCTTGCCCTTACAGTAACATGCAAGTGGCTCTACTACGCATCCGTCTTCTCTGCTTCAGGACCGCTGCTTGTCCCAGCAAGACTGAGGGGCCTTGAGTTCTTCCAACCTGCCCCCCTCCCCCAGCTGTGCTGTCTTCCCTCCTGTGGATGACGATCTCACCTGAAAGGCTCTAACTTAATTATCTCTTCCTCCCATCCTCCGGACTAGTTTTAGGACTTCCTCAAGTGCTCCCGAAACCCACCGGGCCCCCTCAGCACACACGCCATGCTTTACTGAAATTGCAGGCTTTGGCTGCTAAGCCCTCATATAGGAGTTATTTCTCAATGCTCGCCCTTGTGACAGACACTACTTCTCAGTAAGAATTTAGCAAACGGATGGGCCAAGTTACAAACCGTCTTGTTGTTGTGAGTTTATTGTTGCCAGAGGAATCTCTTTTATATACTTTACCTGACGAGCCAATATTTTTATGTCCCCTCCTTGTGATCAAACCGTGTCTTCCAAACCATAAATGACAGAATCCTTAGGGACTCTGTTGGTTTTGCCTTTCCGTAGACATCAGTTGGCATTTTTCGACAATAAATCACTGTCCTGGAATAAGAATTTACAGACTAGGGATGCAATACGACAGTTGATTATCACATCAGCGAGCAAGCCACCGATAGACCCGATGAAGTTAAAGCCGTATAGACTCAAACTCATTCATTCTTACCTAATGTAAGAGGAAGATCTTCACCTCTCCACTCATTCTCTCTCTCTTTCGGCAGGGCCTCACTGTCCTCCCCCTGCAGCCTCCTGACTCAAGCACACGTCGTCAGATCGGACAGTGTGTTTTCCTTTCTGATATGATGTTTGTCCTGAGGGAGACGCCTATCAATGCTCTTTGGTAAAAATGCCCAAGTTAAGTGAGTGACAGGCCGGGCCGTGGTGGCGCACACCTTTAATCCTAGCGCTTGGGAGGCAGAGGCAGGCGGATATCTGAGTTCCAGGCCAGCCTGGTCTACAGCGTGAGTTCCAGGACAGCCAGGGCTACACAGAGAAACCCTGTCTCGAAAAAACAAAAACAAAAACAAACAAACAAAAAACCCAAAACAAAGTATGAGTGGTGCACGGATCTTGCAAGAGGCAGCCTGTGCCAAGGGAGCTGATATGACTTCTTCCAGCTCATGCAGAGTCTTTAAAACTCCCATTAAATATAACCTGCTATCCATACTCAGATGGATTGGGTGCCTTCACCTGCCTCCTAGTACTTCACAGTGAGGATGAGAACTTCTTACAGCTGTATTTGAGGAAAGGAACACAACTTTTTTTTTTAACTTTCTCCTTTTTAATTTAAGGTTTAGTTATTTATTTTATGTATATGAGTGCTCTATCAGCATGTGTACCTGCGCGCAAGAAGAGGCCATCAGATCACATTATAGATAGTTATGAGCCACCATGTAGTTGCTGGGATTTGAACTCAGGACCTCTGGAAGAACAGACTGTGYTCTTAACTGCTGAGCCTCTCTCCAGACCCCACATTTAATTTTGTATCACTTTATTTTCTGCTTTTCTTTAAGATTTATTTATCATTATATTATTATATGTAAGTACACTATAGCTGTCTTCAGACACCTCAGAAGAGGGAGTCAGATCTCATTACGGATGGTCATGAGACATGTGGTTGCTGGGATTTGAACTCAGGAAGAGCAGTCAGTGCTGAGCCATCTCACCAACCCTAGTTTCTTCTTAAATCATGTTAGTACTCTTGTTTTCTTTCTTTCCTCCTCCCTCCCTTTCTCCCTCCCTCCCTCCCCCACCCCCCAGCACTGGTGATATACCCAAGCTACATCCCCAGTTCATTTTAGTACYGATAATGTTTCTCAAGCTAATATGTAGATTGGACACAATTGGAAGAATGTGTGAGTTAATTTTTAACTTGGTCTATCTCACCACATGGAACTCAATATGCTTTTCCTGTCCCACTCTAGCCAAGCACACATTCGGAGAACATTCAGAAGCCGCATTCAGTTACCTTGGGTTGGATTTTGTCCTTAAAAAACAAATGAGAATGTTTGACAACTGAGGGATGGATTTCCAATCCAGTAGAGTCATAGTTTCTTGCAATTCAAGTGTACTGTCTATATTCGGGATTTTGTCCGACGTGACAYTAGCACTGAGGTTGAGCACTATTCTTAGTTCTAGCGCAGGATTTCTTACAATTTTCTTCTAGAGGGCCAGGTTGTAACTATTTTGACTTTGAACTTGTGTCGCAGTTGTTCTACCCTGCCACAGACAGCTCAAAAACAAGCAAGCATGGCTGTGCTTTAGGAAAGCAACTGAAATTCAAACTTCATGTACTTGGCAGATACCAAAAAAATGGTCTATTCAGTTTCAAAAAGCTATTGAAAAATGAAAAAAAAATTTTAGTTTACAATGTGAACAAAAACAGGAAGTAGGCTGGGCTGGGCTTGTGGACTCTGGTTCTCCCACGGTGGCTTTAGCCATGGGCGTACTATTTATCCGGTCATTTGCAAATAATATCACCAGGGACTTAATCATTATCTAGTTGTAAAACTATTAAAGTCGGGGAATAATCTGTTTAAAAAATGACTGCTAGTTGGTTTGCTGCTATAACTGAATAACAGTGGCATCCTTGCACATCTATGCTATAATGTGTCTCGTGGAGTTGGCACAAAAGCGGTGACAGTGAGGAAGCAGTCTGGCTAAGCGACAGCTTTGTTTTGTCTGAGGTCTGGCAGCCATGAACATCTCACTGAGAAGCTACTCTTTTGGTGAACATTTCTAGGCTCTAGAGTAATTTGTTTCCATGTAGAATTTTTGAAAAAATTACCCTAAGGGCACAAGAGTGTTTTATACACATGACACCTATAGCTTATATAACAAAACAGAGTGTGAGAGCCAGCATACTAGGTCACACGCTGAGGCGACCTCAGGTGACTACTGTGCATCCGTCCCTACTCTCCAAGCATCTGCATATTTAGTGAACAGGTTGATTATTTTCAGTGTGTTTATATGTATATACACTTTGTACATATGTGACAGAGGGGAGTGTATTTATACATAAACATGCACTTGAGTGCATTCCTGTGCGTGCAAGCGCGCACACACACACACACACCCAACCCCCCCCACACATACCACACACATACCACACACACACACACACACACACACACGCACGCACGCACGCACGCACGTGTGCATGCAGGCACACCATGCATATTAAAGGTTAATGTCAGGGTTGATTCTTTTTCTGATCTCTTGTATACTTTAAAACCCAGAGATAAAAACATTGTGTGTGTTACGAGCATACTTACCCTTGAATTTTTGTTAGTTTATAGAAAGGATTCCTGGATCTTTTATTAAGCCTTGACTGGTCTATTCAGCATCATTATACAAGTCATTAAGACTGTATACATACATACATACATACATACATACATACATACATACATACGCGTTATTGTTTAATTTAGCTTTTCTATACGAATAACCGGCATGTTGCATGGCAGCCTAGACATGGTTTACGTCGCATCGGCTTTCTTATTCTATTTTATTATCCAGTAATCAACTTGTGTAGTGTCAAGTTGGATTTCCTTGTGTCTTTATTTAACAGATGACTTGCATAATTTCCTTTTCCTGAAAATAGTAGTTAGGGAAATAAGAGCTTAAATAAGCCTGGCAATGGAAAAACATATGTAAATCTAGCCTGGGGGGGGGGTAGGGCGTGTTCTATTTAAGAATACACCAACGTCCGGGTAATATTTTCAGTTTTCTCTCAAATATTTGCTATTAGGCAAGTAACCATTCGGTCTGATTCTTCTGGAATGTAATCACTCTCTAAGTTTGCTGAATGTTCGCTCAGTGGGTGTGGCACTCACCCAGGTCACTAGACTCTCTGCTGCTTCATGGATTAGAATGCCCTGCCCCCCACCCCCCACCCCGGAAGAGTGAACGCAGCGTGTCCACATGCCTTATCCCCACTGACGCGTCGACATGCTGGAGCAGTCTGGCTCCACAAAGTACTAATACAGTTTTTTTGAGACTGCCTACAAAATACTATTTTGTTAAAACTATGCCTTTAAATAGATACTGATGGGTTATATTTGTTTTATAAAAAAAGTTGTGTACCTAATGTTCAATTGTGATTGATTTTAAGATTATATATAAATGTATATTTATAAGCCTGTCTTATGTGGATTTTTACTCTAAGAAGTGTGGCACATTACTAATAAAGATATGGGTTTCTATTTATGTAAAGTCATTGTAGCAACACTCCTAACTGCTACCTGAATGATTATTCCATTCATTGGCCACCATACATACTTTTATCTTTAGAATAGTACATTAAACTCAGAATATATTAACCAATATGAAACTTTAAAAAATATAAACTCTCAACATAATTTGAAATTCTTCCCGTTGATGCCATTAAAACTAGTTTATAATTCCTTATGGCTTTGTTCTGGTGTACTTTTTAAATTTTCTACTTCTTTTGTTTGTGTGTTATTTACTTGGAAATTTTTTCCCTCCATTCTTCCTGAATCCTTATAGATCTTGGGAAAGATGGCAACCAGTCCTTGTCTGACAAAGAGGAAAGCTGTGTTGCTAAAGTCACCTAAAAGTCCCTGAAACAATATGTAGAAATTAGTTTGGGGAAAGCTTCAGTTTGCTACCTTATCATGCAGTAAATGGTGGTCTATAATCCCATTTCAGCCTCCCTTAATCTGTCATTGCAATGCTGGGCTGAGCTCTGTCTGATGGTATGGTGTGGCACGGTGCCTCCTTTTGTGTAGTTTAATCTCCCTCTCTTCCTTTGGTAAYATGCTCAGGATTGTACTTAGCCTCTCTCTACCATAACTTACAAATGATCGCTTCATCTCAAGAGCCTTAGCTTAGCTACAATTGCAATTGATGTAGCAGGCTACACTCTTTCCATATTGGGAGGATTAGGGTCTGGATGCTAAGACTGAAAATAAAGGGTAAGGCGGAGAGTAGAGAGATGAGGTAGGGCGAGCAAAGACCTTGCAAGCCGTGGTGATGTCCTCAGATGTGCCCGTATGTGGGATAAAGACGCTTGGAAAGAGGTCAGTTGGGGTCTTAAGAGATGATACTGACTGCAGCGTGATGGATTACAGTGCATGAATGAAGGTAGGTTGAGACACCTGTCAGAGGCTGAAGTGTCAGGTGTACAACTGTGCAACACACGGGATTGAAAGCATCAGGGTTCACCTCATCTGTAAATGAGCAGTTCGTTTAGCTGGGTGAGATGACACCTGTCATCTCAGCAGTAAGGAGGCAGAAGCAGGAGGATCCTGAGTTTGAGATTAGCTCAGCCATTAGCAAGACACTATGTAGACAAGCAAACAAACCCACAAACAAGCAAGATAGCTTAGCAATAAAAATAGATTAGTCTGTTCATTTGAAATACGCCCACCATCTTCAGCTTTCAGTCTTATTCAGAGTCACAGTGGAAGGCTGGGTATCTAGGCCACTGGGTGGCTTCAGATTTTGTGTGTTAGAGGGCACACAGCCAAGGAAGGGATGGATAGCCCAGCATTCAAAATCCTGGTCCCTAATGTTCAAATGTCAACCATTTCAGAGAAAATGTCAGTCATTCCTCTGAAACCTAGGAGCCACCAGGTAAGGACATTTATGGTTTTTCTGTTTCTGAACAGGTAATTTTGACATCTAGTCCATTATTTGAATTCTTTCTTTCCCCCCTCCCCCGCCCCTTTGGTTTTTTGAGACAGGGGTTCTCTGTGTAATAGCCCTGGCTGTCCTGACTTGCTTTGTAAGCCAGTCTGAACTTGAACGCACAGAGATCCACCTGCCTCTGCCTCCTGCATGCTGGCTGAGTCTGTAGTTTTTTTTTTTGTTGTTGTTGTTGTTGTTTTGTTTTGTTTTTTTATCAGAGACTTCAGCTTCCCCCCACTTTCTCCCAATGGAAGGAGAGAAAAGCTACATCATTTATCCTTCCCCCTGAGATTACAAAACAAATCAGGGCTGGAGAGATGACCCAGTAGTTAAGAGCACGTACTGCTGTGGCCCCTTGGGCCCCTTCAGCCTGCTTTCTTAGAGCAGTGCTCTTCCAAGGCCTCTGCTCTAGTTCCTGGTTCCAGGTTCCTGCCCTGACTTCCCTCCATATTGGCTGTCATTGAATTAAGCCCTTTCYTCCCCAAGTTGCTTCTGGTCATGTGTTTATCACAGCAACAGAAAACTACAGAACAATGAAAAAAGAACCCAGTGGTCGATTAGTAATGTCTGCCGTGGGAAGTATTCTTATAGTATTTCTATGTTGTGTGTGTGTGTTTTTTTTTAATTCCAAAATTGTCACCAGACTATAGAATGAATTACAGGGCATCCAGAGCTACACAAAGAAACCCTGTCTTGGAGGACAAAGACATAAATTTAGGYATTAACCAAAACACTTTAATARGGTAAAAGTAGGTAAGTTAATTCGAAGAAGGGAAAACTCTGTTATATATTTAGATATTCTCTGATGACATTCTTAGCTTTTGGATGGATAGGAGCTAAAAATATGTAGGGTKGCTAATAATATATTTGAAAGGTTTTACCTTATGGTTAGAGGATGTTAGGTTAGACACAGGGTGGGCATGAAGGGCCATTAAGGGGACTATCAAAACAGCCTGAGATAATTTGGCTCCGAATCCGCAGTTCTAACTCTCCACAAACAGAGTTGTAGTCAGGTTTTCAGCCATGCAGAGTCTTCCACACGGGTATGGCCTCTTCTCTTGCCGCGTCTCCCAGCTCCTGCTAGAGTCCTCCAGCTCAGCACTTTGACACCGCTAGCAACCAGATGTGTTTTTGAAAGTCTCAGTATCGTGCAGGAAGCACAAACAGGCCGTTGAGAAAGGAAAGCACCCATCCATCCTCTTGCTTGGTAAGTTTTGAGCTCTTACTCTGGGTCATGAACATCCTTTGCTGCGTCAGGTCATAGACACACAGAATTGAAGCAGACCCAGTCCCTGCCCCGTGGGGAGACAGACACACCAGCCAGCAACTATGACAGCAGCATGCCAAGTTCGGGAGGTGGAGGAAAAAACCCACGGTACTACGGGAGGCCATAGGAATACTCCTCAGTTAATACTGCTCCCGTTTCTTCTGTTAGAGTTCGCTCCTTCGCTGGAAATTCTGCCTGATGCCTGGTGTTCTCTTTGGTCATTAGAACCCGTTCAAAAGGTGCAGCAAGTGCACTTTCCATTGAGACTTGGGAACAGAGTATCGTACCATGACAGTCTCTTGCACTTGCTGAGCTGGGGTCCCAACACAATTCAGGCAACACTCAAGGCCTTGCATCCTTTGGTAAAGAGTTTGCCGGGTGACTTATCGTTTACAGGAACTTAGGTTTTGTAATTGGAGAGATCTGCCTGCTTGAGGGGTCATTTGGATGCGCGTTGAGCCCATTTTGTTAGGAGACAGGAAGCTGACCTGAAGTAGCCAGCCACTCACTGAGGACGCTTCACCATTGGGTACAAGTGACTGGATCAAGGCTTGCGTGACAAAAGGCACAGGTTCTCTAAGCTCTTCCTCCACTCTACTTTGGCTCCACAGGGATGAGACATTTGGAGGATGGACTGTCAGAAGCACTGCCCATCTCATGATGGGCACTAGACTCTGGGCTTGGAGCACGGGGGGTAGCAGGTGGTTGATCCTGACTCACGGCTCTGAACGTGTGTCAAGAGCCCCCACTCCCAAAATTTTTTAGATATGAAGGTGATGCCTTGTTATATAAAGAGCAGCTCAAGTCAATGAATATGCACACTGYCAGCAAATCTGACAATAATTTGCGATGGTGATATCAGAGGGTCTGAGCAAAGCAGTTAAGTAGCTCAGTAAAATGTTTATACAACTGAGGCAAACATTTGCTGACTCAGACTTTAAAGACCCCCCCCCCCCAGACCTATGAGCAAGATGGAAAGGAGAAAGGAATTCCCTTTTCTGTTTTTTTTTCCCCCACTTACTGAATCCTTTCATATCCAGGACATAGTTAGCAATGTTTCTTCATATGAAAACTACCGTATTGCGCTGGAGAGATGGCTCAGTGGTTAAGAGCACTAACTGGTCTTCCAGAAGTCCTGAGTTCAAGACCCAGCAACCACATGGCGGCTCATAACCATCTATAATGGGATCTGATGCCCTCTTCTGGTGTGTCTGMGGACAGTGGCAGTGTACTCACATACATAAAATAAATAAATCTTAAAAAAAAAAAAACTACCATATTTATGCTAGAACAGAAAGAGAAGACACGCTGAAAGTAATATGAAAATTTGTTGAGAATAGGAACTAGCTATCTCCTATGAAGGAAGTCTCCCACACTGAGTACTCAGTAAGGTGTAAAGGCTAGCTTTCCTCACTTCCCTTCCTCCCTTCCTCCCTCTCTCCTTTCTTCCCTCTCTCCATTTATGTCTCTTCCTTCTGTCTCTTTCTCAAACAAAAACCCTCCTCTCTGTATTTTAGAGGAAGCAGGCTTGGATCCCAGTGCTTTTTCCTTAGGGCAGAAGCACCCTGCACYGCTCAGGGCTTGTTCTTTTCCCACAAGCACCCCGTAGTAAGAACTCTGATTTCCATCATCCCTCGCCAGAGGGAACACTGCGCTGGGGAGCTCTGCTAACCTGATCCCAGGTACTGAAAGCGAAGAGCGGCTGTTCGACATTCTGATGTAGGTGCTCCGAGGTTTTTAGATTGCTCCCATACTGAGGCTCCTACTCTGTATGAGGCGCAAATGGTTAATAGCTGCAGCACATTATGGTTCTCTAAGGAACTTTACATATGGGTGTATAAGAAAAGTCCCCAAGAAATTCAGCCGTGATTACYGATTCTGTAACATTTCAGCTGTTGCAATAACTTGGGTGTCATCCACTGAATCCATTAAATGAGAAAGGCAAGGCTTGCCTTRTATAATAGTTTTCTTTCCTGCTGGAGTAAGAGGTGGAGTTCAGAGGTAAATTAGCAGGGACCAGAGGAAACAGGCCATTTCTCTGTGTCCCTCAGAGAGGTAGCAGAAGGRCTTGCACACTTAGGAAGACGGTGTGAAGCTCTGTGTATMTCCTTTTAGTATACTTTTCCCGAAGTCCATCTTCATGTTTGTATTCACATGTGTTGAATTATATGTGACAATCACGCAGTTTACGACTGGTCTACACCCACAGCCTGTCAATAAATACTATTAAAAGGCTCCTAACAGGATCTCTGTTCAGATCAGTCAGCATAGACAGAAGAACTATAGAATAAGGGTTCATAGTGTAACCTGCTTCACCTACTTGAAAGTTGTACAAGTCCAGGCACTTAATTTCTCTGTGCCCCTGATTTCCTGMAAAACAAGACATCTAGCATCTCTGTAGGGATGTTCTAAAGATAAAATGAGTTGCTAGAAGTCAAGTACCTAGACCAGAGACTGTCCCATGGTAATGGCTACTTAAAATCCTGTCATATACACGAGAGGACACTTTAAAAAGTGTTTAAGAGGGTGTATTATTCTTCCAAAGGACCTGAGYTGTATTCCCAGCGTCCAAGTCAGGCTGCTCACAACTGCCTGTAAAGAATGGGGATTAGACACTTCTGGCTTCTTTGACCACCCATACACGTTAAGTACACCTGATTAAAAATAAGTATTTATTAAATAAATCAGTTAAACTAAGTGTGCATCAGCGTTTTTAGAAATACTTCCCAAGCATAAAGCACAGCTTGCATTTTCTATCTCTGAGTCTCTTTTGAGATCCTGTCTCCGGAAAAGTTGACATCAATCAAAGCGTCCGGCCCCCAACTCCAACCCCATTTTCTAGGACTCCCTCAAAACTTATTACCTGGTCCCTGAGGGACCATTGCGCCCAAGGGCGGAGGAATTTGCACTCAGCCTCTTGGGAGTTGTAGTTTCCCTGGGTTCTAGCGCACGCTCCGCCGCAGATTGGAAACTACAAAACCCACAAACCCTTGCTGCACCCTCCGCCTCGCGTTCCTCGCCAGCTCGCAGCCCCGCCCCTCGGTCCAGGCAGAGGCGCGATGGCCGACCGTGGCGGCCCTGCCGAGGTGCCCAGCCCGCGGGGCTCTCCCCGGCCGGAGTCCCGGGCCCCGCGCACGGTCGGGCCGAGCGAGACCCCGCGTACCGCGGCGCTGGCGCTGCGCTTCGATAAGCCCATCAAACAGGCTTTCTACAACACGGGAGCCGTGCTGTTCGTGTGCCTGTGCTGCGGCGCCGCGGTTCTGGTGTACTTTATCCTCGAGGCCTTCCTGCGGCCGCTGCTCTGGGCCGTGCTGTGCGGCACTTTCCTGCACCCGTTCAAGAGCTCGCTCACGCGCCTGGGCCGCCTGTGGCTGCGGCGCCTGCACCGCGCGCACACGCCCATCGTGCTGGCCGCGCTGCTGCTGCCGCTCTGCTTCGCGGACTACGGCGTGGAGGCTCTRGGCGAGCAGGCGCTGCGCCGCCGCCGCCTGTTGCTGCTGCTGGGCGCCGGCGGCCCGCTGCTCTACGGTCTCTACTGCCTGGGCAGCTACCTGGGCGTACAGGTGCTGCTGGCACACGCGGGCGCGCTCATCTGCCGCGGCCTCGACTACTTCAGCAGCCTGTGGGTGAGTGATGGGCGTGTGCGGGGTTGGCGGGACCCCGGGACGCTGCGACTAGGCGGCCGAAGGTCCTCACCCGTGCTCTGGTGAGTGCGGGTGACGGCCCGCCTTCCCACGTCCTAGGAACTTGGCGCGCTTCCTTCAAGAGAGGGGGTGTGATTTGAAACCCGCCCGCCCTCATGTAGGGAAAAGGTCCTTTGGCGGAGTTCAGTTCTTTCACCCTGGTTCGTGCGTGACTCTGGGTGCTTTCGATAACTGTATTTATTATGTGTGGGCCATTGCGCATCCGACCCCGTCTACATTAGCAATGGACTGTGTTAAAGAGAGAGAGAGAGAGAGAGAGAGAGAGAGAGAGAGAGAGAGAGAGAGGTTATGGTTGAATCGCCCAGGTGTCATTCTTAGGGAATCGAGGAACTTCAGACTTACAAAGAATTTCAAAGGTAATCTTAGAGATATATTTCCCGACTCGGACTACATCGCAGGCTGGTTAGTTCACATATTTATTGGGCAAGGTTAAAATGAAGTGGTTATTTAATGCTTAAGAATCTTAAGAATGCAGCGCAGGAATAGGGATAGCCTAGAGAGCGTGAGACCCAGCGTGCATATACCTCATACTTTTATTCACTTTGTTATTGAAAAAAATGAATATGCCCTGAGATTATTAAAGTTACAAAATAATTGCCTTCGTTTGTTAAAGCAGGTTTCAACTTGCCAAAGGGTGTTGGTAGCTTGCTAATTGGTCCCAGGATCATGAGTTCACTCACCTCTTGGTTCAAGTTGAAAGTTGATTGAACACATTGTCAGGTACTTTGTCTTCAGGGTGAATATAATTGTATAGGAGTAGTGTGTGTGTGTGTGTGTGTGTGTGTGTGTGTGTGTGTGTTCATTCGTGCTGGGGCCTTCATTTGTGCTACTGAGTTGTACCTTCAGCCTCATAAATGAACATATCCTAATGGAACAGACATACGCAGCAGTAGGTGTACGTTTCTCCCAGTTGTGGGCCACAGGTTCAGTCAGTGTGACTGCCTTTAAGATGAATAGCTTACTGTCAGATCTGTGGTTCACTTTTTAAAAGTTGTGCTGGGGACCAAACCCAAGTGTTAGTGGGCTCTAGGTAAGACATTCTGAGCTACAGCCCCAGCCCCGTTGTTTACTATTAAGAGGTTAAATTCGGGGGCACAGAGGTTGCCCACTTGCTGCTCTTCCGATGGCCTGAATTCTGTCCCTATCCCCCATGTTGGGTCACTGATAAGTCTCCTCTACCTCCAACTCCCAAGGATCCTCTTCTGATTTCTACAAGCACCTGCATACACGAGTGTCTCTTACATATCCTGCAATAAAAATAATAAAAATCTTTAAAAATAGCTTTAAAAAAGGAAGCTAAAACCAGTGTCCTTTTGTTGTTAAATAAGTCAGCTTACATGGATTAAATTCCTCACATAAAAGACCATTATGTGCATATAAGAAAAGTCCTCAAATTCAGCCATGATTACAGATTCCGTAACATTGCAGCTGTTGCTCTAACTCAGGTATCATTCATTGAATCTAGGAAATGAGAAAGGCAAGCCTTGCCTTGTAGGAATAGTAGTATTTCCAGCTGGAGTAAGAGCTGGAGTTCAATTAAATTAGCAGGGACGGGAGGAAACAGGCCATTTCTCCGTGTCCCTCAGAGAGCGAGCAGAAGGGCGTACACACTTAGGAAGACATTGTGTGAAGCTCGGTATACATACCTTTTAGTATCCTTTTCCTGAAGTCCATCTTCATGTTTGTATCTACACGTGTTGGATTATACGTGACAGTCACACAGTTTGCACCCACAGCCTTTCAACAAATACTTTCAAAGGGCTCCTAACATAGTAGTTTGGTCACAGTGATGGGAGGAAGGGAGAGGAGAAGGCAGTTAAAAAGGACGTCAAACCCATTATAAGAGATTTATGAGTGACTTAGAGCGTGGTGAGAGTACTAAGCTGAGCTGAGTGTCTTACCTGGAGAGTTCCGCCCACGCTGAGAGGGGTCGGAAGTGGCTGAGGTGAGGCCTGCTAGCCTGCACTGCTTGAAGCTGCGTGGAGCCAGGCAGAGGCCTACTGTAAGTTTTCTGCCTCCTGGACCACAGCGTTTGGTTTTGTGAGCCCAACCTGGGCCGCCTGATACAAAACACCGGCCCCTGTGCTTTAAGACAACGTGTGAACGTGAGCCAGCGTGAGGAGGCCAAGAGCAAAGTGCCCTGTAAGCAGACCCACATTCCGTGAACACTCAATCACACATACGTTCAGAGATCCAGTTTTTGCATGTGTTGAACGTTCTAGGTACTGAACTAGTATCTAACATGGCTACAGCTGTGACAGACTGTGATAGCAGTCCTGTCCAGTAGGAGGAAGAGACTTCAGATCCGAAAAACTAGAGAGTAATTAATATTCTGAACCTGTTGCTGGCGGGCAAAGATCTGCCGTCGTCAGAACTCCCTGGTACCTGTCAGTAAGGGCACAGAGCCTTTCTCCAAACACACGTGTTTAAATCTTTAACTTAGGAGAAGAAACTGATTTCAGTTAAAAGGAAAAACCCAATGAACACAGAAATTGTTGCCCTGACTCTTAGGAGCTCACGCTGTCTGTCTCTCCTGCTGTGTGCAGGTTTCCAGGTCCTGTCATTTCCGCTTCCTGTTGGTTGTTCACTTTCATTGTTAGCAGTCTGCCCTCATGTTTTCTTCTTGTGCACCCCACTTTGGATCACTTAAGCTCTTTTCTTTACCCTGGTTCCCTCCCAATTCTGTGTCCTGGTTCCAAGGGAAATACTAATCCTTCATGGTACCAGCAGTTCTTTTTTAACAGTTTCAAGTGTGTTAGAATATTGTCTTCACTTAGTGATTTCAGAAGGCTTAAGAAAAAATCCATCTGATGCCCCGTGCCCAGATTTCCTGTGTAATTTTCCCAGCGATGTACAGTTGTACAAGATAAGTGTGAAAAGTTAATAGTGTCCCCCGCTTCAGCCCTTTTCTCTGCTAGGAATATTTTGATCCCCTCTTTCCTTTTATTCAGATTTGTTAAGGGAAAAAAAGACCATTTCTAGTTTTCACAGCAGCAGGAGGTTTGTTTTCTCCATGGCCTGCCTCCTGATTCTTCCTTTATGAAGTAGTAGTGTTGGAAACAGTAAGGGCTGAAGGATCAGAGGATCTTGATTTATAAACCTCGCTGTTGCAGTAACTTGCTTTGTGACCTGAGACCAAGGCCTTTGATTCTGGGCCACTCAGCTCCCTAGCTGTGCAGATTGAAGGGCTGGCTTGAATGATGTCTAAGTCCCCTGAGTTCTTAGTTCAGGGTCACAAGAGGCTCTTAGGAAGTGCACCCTGGCCAGCCAGCCTCTCAGGGAGGGCTACACTGTTTGTTCCACTTGGATACACCGTTCCACTTGGAAACCTTGAGAGGTTTGTTACTGCTTACCTGGCAGCAGCTGARGAAGTTCTTTCACAACTAGAGATTTAGCTATAAAAACTCCTGACTCATAAGGACCAGATGACCAAGAGAACAGTTTTCGAAATAGCTGTCATTAAAGGAGAATGAAGTGGGCTGGAGAGATGGCTCAGCGGTTAAGAGCACTGACTGCTCTTCCACAGGTCCTGAGTTCAAATCCCAGCAACCACATGGTGGTGGCTCATGACCATCTGTAGCGAGATCTGATGCCCTCTTCTGGTGTTTCTGAAGTCAACTACAGTGTACTTACATGTAATAAATAAAAAAATCTTAAAAAAAGAGAGCGAGCGAGAGAGAGAGAGAGAGCAAGAATGAAGTCCTTGGAGTAATTGCTGCTTCAGCAGTGATTAGAGATGGCTGGTGTCTTCTGTCTGAGAGAGACTTAGGAAAGGGGGCCAGGGAGTGGCTCAGCGGGTAAAGTGCTGAGAACCTGAGTTTGGATCTTTAGCATCCAAATAGAGCCAGGTGAGGTGGTGCGTGAAGTGGGGCTGGACACTGGTGGAGCCTGGTGCCTTGCCCTCCAGCCGGTCCAGGCAAAATGGTGAGCTCCAGATTGAGAGACTGCCTCAGAAAGAGAGTAGAAAAAAGAAAGGAAGGAAGAAAAAATGGAGAAATGAATAAGGAAGACATCTCAAAGTCAGCCTTTGTTCTCCCATGGGCAGTTGGGCCTGCACGCGCACATGCACTTTTACACACTGAGCACCTAACTGTGCCATTTAACTGAAAAGTATGTCGTGTGTGGTTAATTGTGTCTCCTGAAGGAAAATGCCAGTGCCTTACTTGGAGAGCTAACTAAATGCTGCCAAGTTTTATGCCATCTTATGTAATGTCTAGCACACGGGTACTAAAAGATGGTTGGGTTATGTATTTTGGAGAGAACACAACATATTTAAGAGAGGTTAAATCTTAAGTGTGCCCTCAGGTCAGCTGTGGTTCAGAGATTTATGCCTGGGAGAAAATTCCCACACAAGCAGGTTTGCTCCTAAGGCTGGATGGATCTGAAGTTAATGTCTGGACTAGAGTAAAACCCTGGTCCTGGGCATGGTGGCTCTGTAAACCTAGTGCTTGGGAAACCAAGACAGAAGGATTGTGACCTTGAGGTCAGTTCACAGCGAGGTCCTGTATCCAAACAAAGCCACACTCTTAAGGGTCTGACACTAGAAATTAAAGGTTGGAAAGCCAGCTCAGTGATAGTCTTTGCTGAGTTTAATCCCCTTCCCTTCCAAACAAAACAGACATGCAGCACATGATCACAAAGCAAGTATAAATACTTCTCATTGTTATTTTAGAAAAGCTTGCCACACTTGTCATGTAAAGAACAGTTTAAGCAGCATAGAAATCTATTTGGAAAAAGTAAATTGTCCCCTGTCTGCTGTCACTCCTATCACACAGGCACTACCATTATTAAGTGGCTTTGCCTTCTAAATTTATTTCTGAACCTAGGTGAACATATCAAATATGTTTTTGTTTTGTTTTGTTTTCATGTATTTACACATACATACATCTGTATGTGTGCATATGTATGTATGTATATGAGATAACCACTATACTACAGAAAGTTTTCCCTATCATATATGTCCTGTGTCACGATGATGCATATTAAAACATGGCATTCTGTATACCCTGCTCTCAGGTGGTTGCTGGGCTCCTGTGGACCCTTCGCCTTAACTGCTTGCAGCTACTGTTCTTTTTCTTCCTGCTGAGAAATAATTTTTTTTGTCCAGAACGCCTTTTAGAAAATGTTTATGACAGATCTTTCTGTATTCCAACAAATTCAGAGACAGTTTTAACCATTGGTAATTAAGTTATCCAAAAAGTCAAGTGTTTGTAAATGGCTCTGTATTTTTGAACTAACAGTATTTCTGTGAGTCTCTCCGAAGAACTACTTGTAAATGGTTGTAAAACTAAGGTCCAAGGAAGCACATTTTAAAGGAAAATCCATTTCTTTTCTACTTAGGAAGGAATTAAATACACTTAGAAAATCCCACAAAAGGGAGTGTAAGTGTGTGAAGCCCTGAGACCCGGCTGCCTGAAGAGGGCTGTTTTACTGTTAAGTCTATTTTTACCATCACACTTCATATGCATAAACTTACACTGTGCTCCTCAATATGGTCACCACACTCCTCCAGTTCTGAATACATTTCCATTTTTGAAGCTGTATTGTAAACCACAACTGAATATTCAGTATTTATCTGTACACTGTATAGTGTTTCTGTAGAACAGTCCTGAGAATGGAATTAGGAGAGATATTGAGGAGCTAGTTGTTTTAACCTGAAGTAATATAA
>BDUI01005132.1:67859-78654 GCA_002335545.1 Apodemus speciosus
AAAAAAAAAAGACCCTGAAAATAATCCCATCCTCAGCCATAGACTAAGAGGTTTCTGAACTAGTCTCACGACACCTAATCTAGTTAGTACAACTGCCCTTCTTTCCTTTCTCCCAGGGCTCTGGTCTTGATGTCTTCTGGTGGTGCTGYAGGCACYGGCTTCAGACTCCCTGGGTTCAGGTGGCTCTCCTGCCCCAGTCTTCTGAGCACCTCCACAGCAGGTGCACCCGTGCACCGACCGCCACGCCCTCTGCTCCTCCCTCCTGCCTCACAGTCTTCCCGTGGAGTGCTTAAGTCTGGTGCAGCCCCACATACCTCTTCTGCCCTTGTTGCTTGTGCTTTTGGTGTCTGTTCTGAAGTGCTATCCTCTGGGCGTGCTTTGGTCATTGCTGTCCCTACGTCAGGGCCCAAAGCAGACTCAGAAGGCTGTGACCACTGACCTTCCCTCACTGGGCAGCTCACGTAAGGGCTTTATTTCTTGCTTTTCAGATCCAGCTGTAGTTTTGTTTCCTATTTTTATGTCATTAAGAAGCAGAGCTGCATTTTATCTCTGCACTGATGGCTTTGCTGAGGGTAGTTTTCTACACTTTCAGTGCATTCTTATCCTTATTTTTRTTTATTTATTTATTTTTTTACTTTTTGGTTTTTCGATACAGGGTTTCTCTGTGTAGCCCTGGCTGTCCTGGTACTCACTCTGTAGACCAGGCTGGCCTCGAACTCAGAAATCCACCTGCCTCTGCCTCCCAAGTGCTGAGATTAATGGCGTGCGCCACCACCGCCCGCCTAATTTATTTGCCGAACTCTGACTCCGCTTCCAGATTTCGGTGTTCTGTTTTCAGAGGATGGTGAAGCTTACATGAAATCATGGCTATCAAAACTTCTCTAAGTCTTGCAGTGATTCATTAGTAATGGTCACCAGTAGATGATCAAGGGCAACAGTTGCTAAGGTGTTGCATTGCGCTTATCATGAGCTGTTTCTCAGCCAGGCTTGTCACAGCTTATTTGCTTTCTCCCTTGCTGCAGCTGGCTCCATTAGCACTTCTGTCCCAGTCTGTTCTGTAGGTGGTGGTCACACAGACACGAGCCCTCCRTGTGTTGTTACTGTGTTTGCCCTGAGGTGRCTGTGACACAGGACTTGTCYGTCCTTTTGTCTGTTGGCTCTTTCCCTTCTTTGTCTCTGTGTTGTTCTGTTTCTTTGCACAGGCCTCCTGCCTGCCTGCCTCAGGCGTGCTTACCTGTCAGCTCTTTATTTGTTCTGTGCTGCAGTGAGTTTTGCTTCCCTCAGCTTAATTYGTGGGTATCGAACCATTTCTTTCTTGTGTAGGATTTAAGGGGACTGAACTTTTGAGGGAGCCCTATTGGRTATCTGGCTTTTTTCCCCCAGTAAAATATCATTTTCTGGAATACCAAGACAGTATCCACTTGAGTGTCTGATAGGTTCCTCGAATGTAACATCAGAAACTGTTCTTCTCACAGTCCTTCTGTTCCAGTAAGTGACAGACAACTCCTGGCAGTGAAGAGCTTCAGTGTCAGTCTAGAATACACTTTTGTCACACATTTACTTCCTCAGAAAGTCCTTTGGGACAACAGCAGGCTGAGGTTGTCACGCAATTTCCTCTCCACAAATCGGTGTACGAGGCTAACYAGGCGGCTCTTCAGAGGCTCTCGGAGCCCTTCTTCCTGAGAATTTAGGAGGAGTTTCATGGCTGGGGCAGGGATATGAGGGTTCATGTTTGTTCATGTGGGTGCTGCAGCTGCCTTTACAGTCAGTCGCCCATGCTTTCGTAGGTAACCTGTCACCCACAGGTCTGAGCAGTTCCATTTAGACCTGCCGGCTCACCAAGCTAGACTTGAGCAGAATCATTTCTTCTGCCTGTTGTCAGTGTGGAGTRTTTAAATGTTTGTTCACATCTTTCTAGAAAAAGTTAATGTGTTATGGTTGTAAAATAATGGCGAAGTCTAGTTGGAGGTGACCAGAGCCTCAGAGATACATGCCAGCCTTCTAGTAGCGTGCAGGTGGCATGCCAAGAGCTGAGAAGGGAGGGTCAAGAAAAGTAGGCTCACGATAGTCCAAAGATTTCAGCAAACTCCAGGATGAACACAGACACCCCGAAAGCCAGAGATTAAGAGGAACTTGTGAAGGGGGTAAGCACAGCTCCCGGGAACAGTTTTCTTACTGAGCAATCATATGAAAAGATAAGGTTGAAGAACACAAAGCCTGACAACCAAGAACTTTACAATCRGTGGCTCTGGTCCTTAAAAATAAAGACTAAAGAGCTGGAAGTATGGCAGTGTGGCCCAAACCACTGGCTTCAGTTTCCCCTTGATTCTCTTCCCCATCATAGAGTAAAGGCAAAATAAAACCATTCCAGATAAATTAAAACAGACAGAATTAATCGATAGCAGATGTGTTCCCTAAGGAAAGCTGGACCACACCAGTCCCCCAGCTAGAGCTACATAGCCAGACCTTACCTTTTTTTTTTTTCCCCCCCTTCAAAATATATTGGAAAGCTGAGTGGCAGCTGCAGGCACCGTGATGACCTGGGCTGTCAGAGTCTCCATTACTCTGCCACGCAGTTGGAGATCCCATGGCTACAAGCAGCCACAGCCCTTGGAAACATGCTACCAGACCTTATCTTTAAAACAGCTAGACAAACAAGCAAAAAATGACTGAGTTGAAGAGACAGGACTGCAGATTCCTTGGTTCCGTAGAGAGAAGGGTAACACTTGGGTATATGGAAAAATTATAGATTTTTTCCCTGTGATAATTTAGGTTTTTTTTTTAAATTTTTATTTTATGTATATGACTGTTTCGAGTGCATGTGTATGCACAATCCTCCTCAGGTCAGAGTGGGTGATGGGTCCCCTGGAACCAGAGTTACAGATAGGTCTGAGTCTCCACATGAGTGCTGGAAACTGAACCTTGGTCTTCTGCAAGCATATGTTTTTAACCAGTGAGCCATCTTTCAGTTTTTTTTTTAATACAGTAACTATTTAAAGGAAACGTGGTATATTGCTCTAGACTTTGTGATATAAAGATGAACTATTCAATGTATGTTATGTGTACATAGTATACCACAGTACAAAGAAAGGGCTGGGAAATGGAGCTGTATTGATGAGCAGTTACTTCATGTAAGTCAGTATTAGCTTGAAGTAAATTGTGGTTGATATGTTAAATAGCACCTTGAAGCTTCTAAGAAGTGTAAGTTTAGGAGAACTAAAGTGGTAAAAAAAAACACATTTTCTTGACTTGGTTTCTCCCATCTTTATCCTGCTCATTTTGTTGGTTTTTGGGCAAGTGCCTTAGTCCCCATTATATTACTGTGAAGACGCACCATGGTCAGGGTGACTCTTACAAAGAAAAGCATTTAACTGGGGGCTTGGTTACAGTTTGAGAGGCTGGTGTCCTCAGCAGGGTGTGGTACTGGAGCACAGCGCTGCATCCTGAACAGCTGAAACTTCAACTCAGCACCCCCCAGTGACACACTTCCTCCAACAAGGCCACCCTTTCTAATCCTTGCCAAATAGTGCCACTCCCTGGAGACTGAGCATTCAAATATTTGAGCCTATAGGGACATTTGAATTCCTATTCAAACTACCCCAACAGGCAAGTTTCAGTTTCAGTACCCAGTGGCTTTCCTATATGCAGAACTACACAGACCCATATTCTGGCTTATTTGTCTGTGCATCTCACTCTGCATACTCACGGTATTAGTGCAAAGGTTTGGTATTGCATATGAAGATACAAGCATGGATATAATCTGTACTTTTGTGTATATGTAGGAACTAGTTGTTTATGAATTAAGTGTTTGGATTTTTTTAAAGGTAGTTTGTTGTGCTTCTTGAAAACAGGAAGATATATATTTTTTTTCATTGTATAATGTTTAGCAATTGTAAATACCTACTTCTAAATTAATAAAAACCAGGATATATAATTATTTGATCCTATAGAAGTAATAGAAAAATACATTTTGAATTATGTTTATTATTTACTTTTTTCCTCTTTATATTATAGGTACATCAAGAGAGTGTACACATGATTGAAGTCACCAGTAGTCTGATTAATGAAACTCTAGCAAATCACCCAGAGTGGGCAAAGTAAGAATACTGTTTTGGAAAAGGATACTCATGGGTTACCTAGTTTCAGCATCTGTTTGCATGGACCAGTATTCATTGATACAGCTACATTAGAAGAGAAGAATACGGTTTGCCAAAGCTTTGATAAACTGGAATACTGTGGTGAGGAAGTACTTAAGATTAGTAGAGTCAGTTTCTGATACTGCTACGAAGGTCAGACTGACCGAACACTCAGAAATACTCACTCTTGCCTTCCAAGTACTGAGAATAGAGGCACGTCCCAATGCCTGGCTATGTCTTGTTATTTATTGACATATTTTGTTACTGCTTTCTCCTTATGAAAGAGTATTTTTCCAGACATTTTAACTTTTGTGGCTATTGACAGCAATCAGGTTTTTTTTTTTTTTTTTTAGACAGGGTTTCTCTGTGTAGCCCTGGCTGTCCTGGGACTCACTCTGTATATCAGGTTGGCCTTGAACTAAGAAATCTGCCTGCCTCTGCCTCCCAATTGCTGGAATTAAAGGCGTGTGCCATCACTGCCCGGCTAGCAATCAGTTTTCTTAATATGATCATTGTATATCTACACAACCCATGAGGCTGCTAAGAATTAAGACTGTTACAGTGTTCTGACTCATTTCGTGTGCCAGCCTGGTAGCGTGTATCATGTTTGAGCCTCAGAAAAATAAAAACCTAGTATTGTTGTCTTGGCCTTTCAGCATGAGTTAGCTAATTGAAACCAGAACTACTGAATTTGTGGTATCTGGTATATGTTAATGACAGTTTTTGTATTTGTTTTTTTTTTTTTTAAACCCAGCTAGCTCCCAAATAATTAGGACTGGAGTATTATATTTATTAAGCTATAAGGACACAAACATCTGAACAGTATTACTCTGTTTTAATCCTCTAAGCTAATCTGTCTATACCCTAGCCAGAATCCCAGAGATACTTGAATTTTATGACTTTCTCTGCTCAAGCTGGTTTCTGTCGCCATGGCTAATCTCTTTTTCCCTTTGTCTCTTTTTCTCTCTCTATCTCTCTGTCTGTCCCTCTCCCCTCTGTCTGTGTGTCGTTGTCCCCTGACCCCATACCCACCCCTGTAAGGAAATTCAGCCCTGTTCTTTCCCCTGCTCAGTCATTGGTTGATCAGCTAGCTTTATTGACCAATCAGGGAGTAATTGGGGAGCAATGTTTACACAACATTGAGAGTGTATAGGCTCAAAATAAGGATTGCCACCAGATGTGGGCACACAAATTGGCATTTGAATAATACAAGGGTAATCTTTACACAGGACATAATAACATAGTGTCTATATGCATATAACACTGGTGGACAGTGGGGAATAGTTCTGGGTTTGGAAAGAATTAAGTATATGGAAAGGCTTCTTGGTTGAGGTATAGGGGAGGCCTCTTACTGTCGATTAAATGAAACTTGAAAACTAAGGTTTTTAGGATTCCCAGACCTTTGTTGAAGAGACTCTACATGAAGAGATAGGTGGATGGAAGATTGAAAATAATTAGCCTATCCTTTTAATTCCTGCATTCTTTGGTTCCTCATTTCCATAGGTCTGTGGCTGTCAGACATCTTCAGGGTCTCTCAGGGTGCACATTTCTCTTTCAGTAGGTCAGGAACTGGGCTCAAGCATTTTCTTCTCTACCAGGATTCCAGGAAGGTTGGATGCTGGTTGTCCATCACTCCTACTATGAGTATTTTGTTGGATATTGAGTACCTCAGTGCTCCCGAGTCATGTCCTCTGCTGGCWAGGCAGGTGACCAGAGAAACCAGACAGAAGAAGAAGAAAAAGAGGCTGGAGGTTAGGGAGATCTCATCTTAGGGAGAGCTAGAGTGCAGGTCCCATAAGTCAATGTCAGGATCTTCAGGCCTGGCGCCCGGTTCTCTGTGTTAGTGATCCATCAATAATTTATTATTGGTAGCTTTAGTTCAGATCTTTGTTAGAATATACTGAAAATGAACTCTTTCCATTTTCTCTTTTCTGTCAGTTGGCTTCCTGAGGCTCAGGTGGTCCAAAGAGCTCTTAATTCTGCAGCAAACAATGTGTATCAGTATGGGCGGGAATGGATAACTCACAAGGTAAGAAATGAGCCTTTCTTGTGCCTTTCTCTGCAGGATTTTCACAGGAGCAACTTCTTCCTTTGATAGAAGATATGCAGAGATTCCAGTTTTGAAATACTCTTAAATCTACAGATAGTCAAGTGCCATAAAGTGGCTCTCACAGTGAACAGTGCCAGTGCACTGAGCAGGCTAGAGAGGCTGGCTGCTGGCTTTCTRTCAAGGTAGATCTGATTTATTTGTGCATTAGGATAGAATGGTTGCAGAACTTAAGTGGTCAAATAAGACCATGTGGAAGAAAAAGAAGTTGCGCAGACACACTGAGTCCTTTCTCTGCTGCTCACTGTGCTTGGCAGTTGCCAGGTGCGTTGACAGCCCGGGCTTCCTGCTGTACTGGGAGGAGGGCTTTGTCACTTGCGGCGAGAACACGGGCTCAGCAGATCCAGATGCCCTGTGATGAGTCTGCCTCACACTGCTGACTAACTTGAAATCCTTGTGTCTTTCTGATGTAGCTTTCTGTCTGTGTGTCTGGCTGGAACTAGAGTAAGTGCTTTATGGTGGTACTTGAGATAACCCTAGGAGGAATGGCAGGTCAAGGAAGAGTGTATTTTTAAAAAGTTATTTGTGGAGTGAAGGTCCAGAGGCACGTGTGGGCCCATGCTTGAGATGAGCTTGACTAAGGGGTGGAGCCTTGTGAAGGGAGAGAGTGAGAGCGAAGACACAGTTGCTGGACTTAAAGAATAACTTCCTCAGTCTCCACTTGGGGTGTATCCCTCTTCTAATATTGCCCAGAGAATATAGTTAATTAGGGTCATACAAGGATAGACAAGATTGAAGGCTCTGAAGTGTATACTCCCAAAATTGCACAAGCAATTAATTTCTTGTTTAAAATTCAAAACCAGTGTGTTGGAGAGGTAGCTTGAAAGTGATAAGCACCTCCTGCTTCTGCAGAGGACTTGGGTTAGGTTCCCAGCCCTTGCACACTGGCTTACAACCTTCTGTAACTCTAGTTTCAGAAGATTTAACGCCTTCGTCTGTCCTCTGCAATCACCAAACACTTATAAAATAAAACAAATCTTAAACAGTGAAATTGCTGTTTTACTGTTTGCTGTTAACAGCCACCAGTCAGTGGTGGCTGTCAGTCCCAGCACTCGGGACATTGATGCATGTGAATTGGAGTTTGAGGCCAGCCTAGTCTACAGAGCTAGTTACAGGACAGCCTGGTCTACAGAGCGAGGTCCATGACAGCCAGGGTTACACGGAGAAACCCTGTCTCAAAAAACAAACACAAAAAAAGTAACACTCCAAATTATGAAAATAAATCATTAAGAGTTGAGAGGTTTGTCAGTTTTATTATGTTTATCTAAGATACTCGATTAATTGGTACATGATGGTGATATTGGAAAAAATTGAACAAGCAAGAGATAAATATGTGTATATAGATCTTTGAATTGTCATAGGAAGAGTCAGCTTCTGCAAAGAGCTTGCAGCTTTCTATAAATGTATTATTTTGATAAAAACCATAGCATTTTATTCTGATTTATTTATTGGAGAAATTTTTATTCTGGCATTCTTGCCTTTTAGGTAAGAAGATAAAAGGAATTTTGGTAAATACTACATCTTAGATTAAAAAAATAAATTTCAGACTACTTACAGAAAAGAAATAACCATGTAACCTCTGTTCAAGAGTAAAAAATGAAGACAGTGGGGTCAAAAGTTATAAGATATTTTTGGTTCTGACTTAGAATTCAGAGGACAGTTTACATTAGTCATCACATGTTCATTAGCTGGCATATGGATCAGCCTGATGTGAATTTATTTCAAGTGTGAAGTGTGTGTGAGTGGTATGTGATTGTATGTGATTGTATGTGTGTGTGCATGCATGTGTGAAGGGGATAGAGGGAAGAGATGTGGGTGGGYGTATGTGTAGAGGTCATAGAACAGCTTTTGAGTGTTGCCTTTAAGGTTGTAAGTTTGAAGAAATACTGATAAATGTCACAACATGTACTAACCTTAAAAATATAATGGTAAGTTTAAAAAAAAAATAGCAGTGATTGGCTGGCGAGGTGGCTCAGTAGGTGAAGCCCTTGCTGACCAAGCCTGTTGACCCGAGTTTGGGCTCCAGGACCCACGAAATGGGAGAAGAAAACCAACTCCAAAAGTTGTCGTCCGACATCCACATGTGTTCATGGCCCTCCTCTCAGTATACACAGTGCTAATAGTAATAAAGGGTCAGTCGTACAATAAGATACATGCATATGATTCCATTTACATGAAATATCCACAAGTGGCAAATCTCTACACAGAGACGGGTGACTGAGGGGGATGAGTGAGTACTAATGGGTGATGAAAATTAGTTGTAATGGTTAAATAACTGTAACTGTATACAACTGTCGGCTTACCTACTAAAATGAGTGACTTGTAAGGTATGAATTATACCTTAATCCAGTGGTTAAAAATACACTGATACTACATGTGTGACTTCGGTGAGCTTTAAATCTTAAGTAGCTGAGAGCTATGAAGTGGTGTACAAGACTAATGTCTAGAAAGGGTTGAAGCTAGGCACAACTGCTGTGCCCACAAAGAATGTTTAGTTCTTTAAATGATTTATTTCTGTACATGAGTGCTCTGTCTGCATGTATGCCTACATGCCTGACGAGGGCATCCATCAGATTCCATTACCAAGGGTTGCGAGCTACCCTGTGGTTGCTGAGAATTGAACTCAGGACCTCTGGAAGAGCAGGCAGTAATCTTACCTGCTGAGTCATTTCCAGGATGATGCTTTAGTTAAATGGTCAAAGAAATCTCTAAGGAGTTAGTGGTTGGAGAAGGTGTGGCCTGGGTAGAATCCGTCCAAGGCTCTGAGTGGTAGTGAGGACGTGTGGTTGCAGGGTTAGGAGAGCTAGTGTGAGGACAGAATGGCTGCAGCAGAGAGAGTCTCAGTGAGGCAGGGGACTCTAAACAGTCCTTAGGCCTTGGGAGTCTGCTGAGAGTTGTGCTAAGCACATCAGACGCCATCCAGTCTTCTTGTGTCTTGCAGTGTATATTGTAACACAGCAGGATGGGTTGTAGTGGGTTTGACAACATGAACAATTACGCAATATTATTTTTAACCATGGTGKTTTTTTTAGAATCATTCATTGTTCTACTGGGAGTCAGAGTTCAAAGGAAGATGCCAGCGTCAGGTGGTGTGCTTCATTGCACTCTTGGCCACTCTGGATAACGTCTCTTAGAGGCTGACTAACCACTTTGGGCCTTTTCTGGTTGGGGGATCTCAAAAGTTGATGTGGAGAATTGGTACTAGGAGACCTGTGACTATCTGACAGCCATGTGCTGAGAGACAGAAGTAGCTAAGGGGAACATGAGTGTCTGTGCTCGGTACCTCTGTGAGGTTTCTTATATTGGTCACCTAGGCTACACCTGAAAGAACATTAGACAACTTTTCATTTTGTTAGACAGTCTCATTGTAGTCTGGCCTGAACTCACAATCCTCCTGCCTCAGCCTCCCTAATGCTAGGCTTTCTGGGATAGACTTCCGTTCCCTATGTTAAACAGTTCAGTACTGGTTCTGCACACTTAGCAGGGACCATAGACACTTTAAAACTAGTACGTTTTGAGGTACTGGTCTGAGCTTAAGGTATCATGCATGAACGCCTGCAGCCTATAAAGCCATTTTTCCTTCACTCTTGGGTTGTTACAAAGATCACACAATGTAGGTAAAAGCCATTTAAAGTTGTAAAATGCTTTTCAGAGATAGGTGGCCTTTATATTTACTATGAATAATTTGTGTCTAGCTTATGAGAAAACCACTTTTATAAGAGGGTAGATATTTGCACCAGATATAGGAGATAACTGGTTCAGGTACTTACAAGGCCAACAACAGGTGGGCAATGAAGCACCTACATGCATATTGTAAACCAGTTTGGAGAATTAGTGTCTCATCATTAAAGGAATGAGGAACAAATAACGGTTCCCATTAACGCCCTACTAAATTATCTTCAAGGCTTTCAGTTCGTTCATAAGGCCTTGGGGAAAGTGGTGTCCCGTACAGTGCTCAGGCAGAGCGTTGCAGGCCAGTGCACAGCACTCCATTTTTTGCCTTACTCCTCTTCATTTTACATTGGTGATGTGAATTGYAAACTATATGTGAAGATGCCGACTGCCTTAAAAACTGGAACTGTTTATATATCCTCCTGTGAGTAGTGACTAAGTACAATGAATTTAATGAGTGAACATGACATCAATGAATGTAAGATGGTGACAAATACTAGAGATAAAATGCTTATGATTCAAAAAACATTTTATATTTCATCTCTGTAAACGGATAGGAAGTTATCGAAGAAATGGAAAAAATGGAAGCAGTTATTTTAAGAAAATGGAACTACAAACCAATGCTTGTCTTTTAAAATTATTTTGAGACTAGGGAGATGGTTCAGTTTGTAAAGTATTTTCCTGCTTGCCATGCAAGCCTGAAGACCTGAGTTTGATCCCCAGCACCTATGTAAATGAAGTCCGACCCACACTTTAACCCCAGTATAGGCAGAAACAGGTGGGTTTCTGTGAGTTGGAGGCCAGCCTGGACTACAGATGAGAAAGATCTTGTCTCAAAACAAATGAACAAAAGAAAAAGCCGGTGTGGTCGTGTTGCAAT
>BDUI01005133.1:28270-38688 GCA_002335545.1 Apodemus speciosus
GAGCTTGCTAAGGCCTCTCATTTAGTTTCATCTGAGCAATGAACACAGATGTACACACTAATCTGCACTCTGAATTTGAGTGAAGGTCAGAGTACTTACCTTCTGAAGATGACAGTGAGGCCAGGGGTGTGACTGGCTTTTCGTCACTCCCACAGTTGATGTTCCTCACTCCGATCTGCCAGGCCCTATTTCTGGTCTTTCCCAGGAGTGGTGAGAAGATTGGGTTTGGGGTAGTCTTTCATGTTTTGTTCTCTGCATGGAATGGGGCCCGCACTCAGCACGCTAGCATCTCTATCTGTCAGCCTCCCACTGTGAGTCCTGTCACTTAGGCCTGCGCCCCCTTCTGAGTCTCTGCAAAAGCCTTTCTAAAGCAGACTCCTCTTGAGATGACTTTCCACAGGTCTACTGAACATGTATGTGAAACATAGGTGTTTAGACCATGCTACAAATAGAAATAAACACACATCCAACAATACCTGTTACCTTGGGCACTGTGGTCCTTCATAGCTAATGGCAAGAATAAAATACCAGTTCACTAATTCCAAGGAAGGCCCATCCAGTCTAGGAGGGCTCCCCCTCCTCCTAGTTTTGTCTGAGAAATTCTCTTTCCCCACGTTGAGGGATATTCATTAGCACCATGCTCTTTTCTCACTCATTCATTCCTTGTCTTTTTTTTTTTTAACCCTGGAGTTTGGATTTCCCCCATGCAAGCTTAGAGTCTCCTAGAACATGGGGAAAGCACGACCATTGTCAATAATCTTTACACCTGCAGAGTAGACTTCTTGTGACAACCTTTGGCTCTAACCCTGTACTRTGAGACAGAGTATAATTGTCTGATGTGATTGTAAGAGCTTCAGAGGGACTGTCAAGACTGATAATTCCTGGTGTATCACCAGGTTAAAAGAGTCTGTGGGTTCAAGTAGAGAACCTCGATCCCAGAGCTCCCGTCCCATTGACTCACGCCTCGGGTGAGCTGCTCCTCACCGAAGGTCCCTTAACTATCTAAGAATCCCCAGAAGGTCAGACCTATGAAAGAATGCATGCCTGGGTCTACAGACACCACAGCTGCCCTGCTGCCTTTCATGAACATTTAACAACGTAATGTTTCACACCCCAAATACCTCAGGCAACTGAGATACCTCAGACAATAGGGTATTGGGCTGCAAGAGGTGACAGTGGCCTTCTTCTGATGGCACCAAGCATTGCTAGTGTAAACCTAAGATGCATGGCTTTTGCCCAGTGGTATATAGCAGACCCACCCTGCACCCTGTTTGAGAACAGCTTTAAGGTCCACAGTTCCTCRGTGGACCTCCTCAGTCYACTTGATGGAACGCCTCAGTCTTTTTCATTCCTCTCCTCCGGACGTGRCAACTCTTGATTGATGAGTCTGGCCTCMGTCTCATCAGGGAATGGTCCAGAGCAAAAGTGTCTTCGAGAGACATTCAGGACCACTGCAGGTAAAACCAGTAAACATGTATGCAAACCCACAGTGGCTGCCTTTCAGGCCCAWGTCATAACCCCTTGCTTTAGCCTTGAGACTCCTATTGCTTTGAAGGATGAGCTCAAAGAGTTGTGAGGCTCCGCGACTGAAACAGTGGCCAGCCTTCCTGGAGGGGGCGGGTTTCTGTGTGGATTCTGAACACAGCTCTGTGCTGCGTGGTCAGCCGTATTCTAGTCAAACATCAAGGGGCAGTGTTCTCCAGCCAGAGACATCCTGAACCTATCACAGCATGTAGGCACGGAGGGAACCACATGAAACGAAGCTCTCTCTCCAGCTCCGTCTAGGCTGGGCCGACCTGCTTGTTTGTTTTCTCATGCTGTTTTCTTTTAAGACTTTTTGGTATCAAAGCCCTCTGCTGGATTGGTTTTGGTGCGGCACTGAGAAATTTTGTCTCCAAGCAAAGGTCATTGGATCGGGGTTTTGGATTTAGTGACGGTGGAGGCTATAATTTTTCTTGCTGGCAGCACTGTGCTGCTGAAGAAAATTATAAAAGAGACATTGTGCCTCTCTTGCTGCATACGCTGAGACCAAGGAAACGGATTGAACGGAAAGTGACGCTTATCCGACTTTGAGTTGTTTTGCCCAAATGAGGGCAAAACAACTTTCGGGGCCAAGGAGGATCGTCAGGACTATGAATCAATGGGGCTTGGGACTCCAGCCATGCTCACTGAATCCTACTGAATCCTAATGCTGAAAATTACCCTCCTCTCCCCTCCCCCCCCCCTGCCCCAAGGCCCTACCGCCTCATTAGTGTTTTGCATAGAAATGTCCTTCAACAGGCTAGGCGGCCACTTAGGAACTTTACCTGGCCCTAAATGCTAACCTTAGCCTCTGCCCTGATGGTCTGGCATGTGGCTCACACGCATGCTCAGAATCCTGGGCTGGCCCGCACACAGCTGGCCTGAGCTGGGTTGGCTCAGGCAAGCTGTGACTGTGAGAGACTGGAATAAGGGGCCCAAGTGCTGTTTTCTGGCAAGAGCCAGGGAGCCCCCAGGAGAGCAGGCTGAGGAATTTATTACCTGACCAACTTTAGGTGAACCCTCCCCGCCCCCCCCCCCGCTCCCCCCTCCCCGGGAGCCGTGACAGAGCATGGGCACCAGCACAGAGAATCTGGCCTGGCTTGTCGCCTCCTGAGGTGGGCACTGGTGTGGAGCCCAGGTGTAGATAACCAGACCCGGCCATAGACAGCCAGCAGCAGCCCTTGGGATAACTGCCTCCAATAGAGCAAAGTTCCTGCGCTTAGGCAGAGTGGAAGCCGCGGCTGAGCATCTGCCATTCGGACGGAGCCTTCAGTAGCGGCTCCGAATAGAGAGACAAAGTCAGAGTTTGTGTGCACCAGGCTTATGAGATGGAGACCAGATATGGCACCTGAAGGGCTTTCGAAGCTGTGTTCAAGGTTGCTCCCCAACCCCCAATTCCGGGATCAAATACCATCTCCACAGGCCAGGGAAATTCTCACGCCAGCAGCTGAGAAACCATTTCAAAGCCTCCAGGCAGGCCTGGAGGCTCTTTGCAGGTGCCAAGGACTAGAAAATTGCTCTCTTTCCTAACGGAACACTGCCTTTTCGTCCCCATGCCAACTCAGGGCTAATACTTCCCCCACAATAAAATTAGGCTGTGGGGACTTTGTGCCCTCACTGCAGTGGCTGCTGTGTATTTCTATACTACATGGAGAGGCAGAGGAAACTCAGACTTGGATCCTGGCCCACAGATGGTGACAGTGTCTCCTTACTTGGTCAGGCCTGGGGTAAGCCGGAGCCTTGGGGACAGCCTGTGGGCTGGAGTCATATGCAATCTGTGGCAGGTTTTTAAGGAGAAAGGACTCATGATAGTGGCGAACATGGACTTTTTCTAGTGCACTAAAAATTGGTGCTGTCTGGTTTTTGGCTGCAGGGTTGTGATTTAGAGCCCAAGTGAGATACCAGGTCTGAAGGGCAGAGTTGGTAACCAGAAATGCCCACGTTGGCCTACCCTTGGGAAGACCGTGCACCTGAGCATGTCTGGCAGTTGTCCATCTTTAGATCTGGTGCCACCAAGAGTGCGAGAAGTGAGCGCTGGGGTTCGCTTCATAGAGGGGTGACCCACACTGCCCTTTTTCTTTACTAGCCCATCAAATGTGTTCATGGAGGACATTCACGCAATCCCATCACTCCCCCATGTAAGAGAACAAAGGCTTTGGCCGTGATCTGAGACGGAGCTTTGAGAAAGCCCAGGCTGGACAGTTCACACAGCTAAATCTATAGATCGACTTTCCTCCCTCTGTTACCCTCACAACCATTTATTTCCACGTCCGAGGAGATTTTCAGAACACCCAGGAGATGGGTGTTTCTCAGTTCACATGCTAGAAAAAACTATAGCCAGGGGAACGCCTAAAACTCTGTTGAAGTAGCAAGTGGTAATAAAGATAGGGCCTAGGTTCAGATTTTCCAGCCTTATTATCACATCTTCTTCCCTCCACAACTAGAGGTTTTCAAGCTAGGGAATAGAAATAGAGCTGTTAAGTGATGGGGGAATGAGCAGCCCCAGAGAGGACCAGCAGAAAGCTGAGGCTGGGCATGGAAGATGCTGAGAGAGAGCTCGCCCAGCATGCCCAGACCCTGATGTTTCCCTGGGAAGAAAGAAGGAAGAGGGAGGGAGGGAGGAAGGGAGGGAGGAAGGGAGGGAAAAACAGAGGGAGGGAGAGAGGGGGGTGTTTCTCGGGTAACTGGGTGACTTCAGTGTTACATAGACATCTTCCTTGAACATCTGGAAGGCCTCAGGAGCAGTGATCTTGCTGAGTTCTTCTCTGCACCATATTTTAGTTTTTCATTTGTATGTTTTTCTTGAATAGAATATTCACACATATGTGAATCTCTTCTAGCTCTTAGCTAGAGAAGAGAAAGAAATTAGCTGTATGTACAAAATGCTGCTTATGTAGTCAGGGCCTTGTCTGGGAAGTGCACTTATATATGCTTATATTGCCTGCTAAATGCAATCCATCCCCCCCCCCCGACCATTTATCTACAGCTAAGTTTCTCCTAAGTAGGAAGGACAAAATATATGGGAATGGGACACTGCCAGACATGACAAAATGAGAGGGACCTTTTAGAGCATCTATTCTGCTGTCACAGCTACGTCCCACTTTCCGAGTGACTTGTTTAACTTTTGGGAGGTATCAGATGTGCTGTGGTGTAAATAATATTTGAACAAGAAGGAGATTATTAAGTTGCCAACTGAAAAGGCATTTGAGAGATAGCCCATGACTGTGTTTAAACACCCCTAGCATTTGCTTGCTTAGAAAGCTCTTCACAGGGGGTGATCATTTAAAAACAACAGTCTTTGTTCTGCAGGAGGTGCCCAGTTCCCGCCTGACAGCCAGCACTTAGGGGAGTGTGGAGGCTCCAGACAGCCTTATCAATTGGCACTAAGAGTCAGGTGCACTGGCTCTGCCTGGAAACCGCAGGTTCCCACCCTCAGTGGATACTGGCTCCAGTTAAGTGCTTACAGTGTTAGGAGAATCTGAAAACAAAGTGGGCACCATTATCCAAGTGCTAGCTTTGGGTGCTTATGGACTGGACTCCATTTTGTTTTGCTTTGCTTTGCTTTGCTTCTTGTTTGTTTGCAAAAGGGTAACAAGTGCTGGCCAACACATCTGATTTCTTCCCTCAAACTCAGTTGGAAGAGGCTAAGAGGAGGGGACACCCAGCTATAGTGGAAAGAATGTCCGATGAGTGCACAATAGATAGCCTGAAAGAGCTAGGAGTAGGGTGTGGGCGAGTGCGTGGCTTTCGCAGATTACAAAGAAGGCGATCTGTAATTATCTGCAAGAACAAGGCACGGAAACTTAATTATTCCTTTCTTCAATTAACCTAGGAAGAAAACAGTAGTCTTCTATTAAGTGAGACATCTTTTCAAATCAGCAAGCTCCTGTTTTGTTTTGGTGTGTGTGTGTGTGTGTGTGTGTGTGTGTGTGTGTGTGTGTGTGTGTGTGTGGATGTGTGTGTGTGCGTGCGCGCTTCTGAGACAGGATATTGCTCCATAGTCCAAGCTGGCCTTGAACTCAAGAGCCTCTTGCCTTGACTTCTGGAGTCCTGGGATTGCAGTCTTATACCCCTACACTTATCTGGTCTTTCTAACTTACTGTGACCTTCATGAGAATACCAGGGATTAAAAGTTACCACAGTTATAGTATTTCTTCACAGCAATAAAACTCTGACTACAACACACTGTGAGCCAAAATAAACCCTTTCTCCTTTAAGGGATTTGTCAGGGTATTTTATCACAGCTCCAGATATGTCACTAAGACATCATACCCCATGCCCACCCCCACCACCCCCCAAAAAAAATCATCCAGGAATGAGACTTACTTGCCATTACTTTATCCTGATCCCTAAAGCGTGTTCTGGAACCAAAGAGCCTTTGTGGGCTATTATGAGAACCTGAAGCTAGGGCACCAAGCGTCACTGCCAACCCCTGGGAAATGGAGACAGAGCGTGTCAACACGCTTCTCTGCTTGTGTTCTACTCAGCTCATGATATGGCCTCCAGAGAATTACTTTCCTCAGGATGTCTTGGGAGTGTCCCCAATGAGGTGTGCTTGGTCTCAGCTCACTTCTCCTCTCTGACGGGGAGAGATCCTAGGGGTACCCGTCCCCTTGTCCTTAACCCCTGAGCAGGGAACAAAGGATCATGAGAGTCAGTTTATACTTCAGCAGCGTCCATATCTGGCACGGACCAAGGTGGCCTAGACACTTGGGGTTCCATGAGCCCTAACAAAATGGCTGGCACAGAATGTCTGGGGAGCCCCCCCCCATAGTAAGTAGTAATATATTATTATATAATTGTTTCTCATTCAGAATGCCAGTTTTGTATGATTTTGCATAAGCACGGCCTTGAAGTGAGACTTGAGAGCCTTTTCTTCACTTTCCCAAGCCTGCATGTGTGTATCTGCCTGGAGGCCTGTGAGACCGCCCTCCAGGCAGGTTGTGTGCCCATCTCCATGTGTGCCCGTGCCTATGTGTGAGTGCTAGGTACCTATAAGCCTCTGGCCTCCCTGGCAGCCTTCGCTGAAGTGAATAAATTATGTCTTGTCTCCATAGAATTTTCAGATCTCTTCAAGTGCCTAGCTTGCTGTGACCCTCCTTCTTTCTTAATATCAGAGCTTAGGCCTCATGCCCCGTTGCTGGCAGCATCTCCCTTTGGATGGGGCCTTTGGGCAGAGAGAAGATGCTGCAATGCAAACATTCCCGCTGGCCTTTTAGCATTGATTCCACACCAGCACAACAGGAAGTAAGTATATTCCTCTCATTTTTCCATGACTTTATATAACCCACCCCCCAAAGACAGAATGTGAGAATTTGCCTCTATTTCCATGTCCTAACGAGTCCAATTGGAATAAGTGTGCGACGCTTAAATTTTACACCTCTGTTGGTGAGCCCACCTAATCAGTTCCCTTTTCTGTTCTTTCAAGATTACACACAGCATTGGAGAGGCATCCTTTGGATGTCTTCCCCCCCCCCAGCCCCCCGAAAGCCATCCCCATGTAATCAATTCCACAAACATTAGCTGAGTGCCTACTCGGGCATGTAGCAGGTACTGTGCTTGCCACTGGGGATAAAGTCACGAGCAAGGCCGAGCCTGTACTTCCTTTATATATGTGGTCTGTCCACATCCTAAAGCAGTGAGAATGACGGGTAAAATCATCATAGCCTCTGAGCTACTGTGAAGAGGAATGGAGTGGAGAGAGCTGGTTAACTCTGTAGGTGGATTTCATTAAAATCCACTGGACACTAACGGCAAGGCTGGGAGCCGACACTCAGTCGAGATCTATTGGGAGTGGCAGACTGAGCCTCCTCCATCTCCTGCCATCCAGTTTCTGAAATCCAGAAAGGATTTTTGCTACATTTTCTCAGCTTTCTCAATTCCACCTCTTAAAACAAAATCTCAACCCTGCTTTTTAAAACAAGAACGACAAACACCCCAACAAACAAAACCAGGGTCTTGCTATGTGGTCCTCCCTTGTCTCAAACTCGCCAAGCCCCAACTTCCGCTTCCCAAGTGCTGGAATTACAGGGGTTCAGCACCACATCCAGCTTTATATACACAGGAGTTTTAATTACTTCAAAGGCTGTTGTTCATAAGTCCCACACTGGCTTCTCCTAGATGTTTTCTAATGCAGGGCCCAAAACTGACACACACATCTTTCCAAGGAGCCACTTCTGGCAAACATAAGTCATCTTCGTGCTGTGGCAGTGCATGGTACCGCGTGTGGCAGTGCACGGCACCATGGCAAGCACTATTATTCATCTTATACTCAACCAACCCTTCCTCTTCACCCTCCTCACATAATGTCACCCCTGGCAGGATTTAGGGGCCACTGAAAGCCCCTAAGTCACTACAGAGAACTTCCCTACTGAGAAATGATCTATCCGAGATTTCTCCCAAAGGATAAACCATAGAAGTCAGAATTTCCCAGCTGCCTAGTTCTACGACAAGGAGAAAGTTCTAGAAGTTAGAAGCTCACATGATGGACTCTGTTTAACTAGACCAGTTTGTGGTGGGAAGGGGCATCCTCGGTTCATAGATAAGACCCTCGGGCCAAGTCCTACAAGTAAAAATCTCTCTAGGAGCCTTGCTCTGAGCTTCAGCAGACATATTTTTATCAAGACAACATGGGCAGCAAAGTGCCAATAAAAATTATATTACTGGGGCGTCTTCTTTTATTGCTATTAGGGCATTTATTCCATGGAAATTGTTACCTTTAGGGTAATTAAGCACACACCCTGACATAATGGAGACCACACCCATGTATGAAATATCATCATTTTGTACATATGCTTTCAAAGGGCCAAGCAAATTTGTGTCTGAAGAACCGGATATGTTAGTGCATGTTAACATTATTTGATTTTCACAGAGGGAGAAGAGACACATCTTCTGTGTTTCAATACTGAATGAGAGGAAATGAGACAGCTGATTTTGTAGCAATATTATCTGGCACTATTCATTTTTTTCATGCTTCTCTGACAAACCAAAAACGTTACGGAATGCTGGTTTCCACTGTGTGTGCCCCTCCTCCATCCCTAGACGCTGGACTATGGAGGGTGTCTCGGCAGAAGTGTGCATGCAAAGCGATCTTCATGTTTTGCTTTCTGCAATTAGGACCTTTCCAGATAAGGGTTGTGACCAGTCTGGGGCCAGCTCCTCAGTGGGTGGGGTTTGTGCTGTCACCAGTGACCTGGGCGTTTGATTTGATCTTCAGCTCTTCAGCTCTCCCAGGCCACAGAATACCAGTCCTCCTTCTTGCGACACACATGGAGTCTGCTTTAATGGTTTGTCCCGAGGCCCTATCTGAGACTGGAATCAAAGCTGACATTCAAAACAAAGAACAGCATCACCATCCCTACAGAACAAGGAAAGCCATTAAAGGCTGAAGCAGGACTTGTGTCGCCACAGAGGCCAGACAGGTTTTTTCGGTTGCTTTTGTCAGACAACACACTCACAGCTTGATAATTGGGGCATGGTTTACTGGCTAGAGGACACGCAATGCTGAGTCACCTCACTTGGCATTAAAAACCCTGAGGCAACCCTGCACTTCTACTTGGGGTCCCGACTGTTGAAAGGCCCTGGGCATCCTCCCCTAGGTGGACTGCAGCCTCTCCCACACCTTGAGCACTTTCTGTAAACGGTTATCTATTGGTATAACAGGAGAGTCGGGACCGAAGACCCAAACATGAAGACTAGCATGTGAAAGCAGCCAGTTGGCAAGGGAAAATGGAGCCCTTGACCACCTAGACCTCCTACAGCAAACAAAGCATGCTCAGGCCAAGGCACAGAGGAACACTGAAAAAAAAAAAAACCTTCCCTGCCTGGACTGCTTCTACCTGGCAGAGCATGCATGGAGATGGCCCATGATACACAAACTTGGAGAGGAGGGTGTTTACAAATGTCTTATAAGAAGGGTCAGGGGCTACAGGGCCCAAGGTTTGCCAGGCCCTTTTCAGGGCTCACTAGCGAACGCCCACTCTTGGGATCACTTTTCCTTGCTTAAGAAACTGGCTCTGTCTCTCACCATCCATCCCTGGTGTAGTCCTGCTAAACCAGGCTCCTAAGCCTGTTTTCCTGGATAGCGTTGGGCTTCTCACTCTCTGAAGGCTGACTCCTCCATTTCCTGTTTGCTGACCACTCTTGCAAAAGGCCTGGCCTTCTCTTTCCCTTATCTCCATCACTCTCCACCATGCAGCCGCCAAGACCAACAGCTTGCCCGCCCTGTTTTTCTCTCGAACACTGATACAATTATTTTCAAGCTTCCTCCTGAGAACATTTTCAAACTTCTTTATTTAAAAATACTTTATGATATAATACGATATAATATAAAATTATTAGTATTATTTTAAAGCATTATTAATGAGAACCCAAAAGGGACGGACCTCACTTTGCCCAGTAACAGTGGGACTTTAACCAGCGCTCTGGTTACCTTTGCCGATGATGCCTGGAAGCAATGGAATTTGGTTCTTAGTCCTCTGGATGTCCAGTTGTTCTGTATGAGAGCTCCAATCTTACACACATTTCAACAACAAAAGCTGCTTCCTTCATTCTCTCCTTCCGTCCCTCCTTCCATCCCTCCTTTTTCCCTCCCTCCATCCCTCCTGTTTTCTCTTCTTTCTTCTTCCTCCTTCTTTCTCTGCCCCATCCATCATCCATTCATCCATCCTTCCTTCCCTCCTTTCTGGCTTCTCCTTCTTCTCCCTCCTTCCCCCTCCTTCCCTCCCTCTCCAGCTTTTTCCCTTCTTTCCTTGTCCCTGCCTCCTCTCCTTTCTCTGCTTCCCTGCCTCCCTACCTACCTTTTTCCCCTCTCTCCCTCCCTCCCTCCCTCTTTCCCTGCCCCCTCACTCCCTCCCTCTCTCCTTCCCTCCCTCCTTCTCCCCCTCCTTCTCCCCTTC
>BDUI01005133.1:40018-66590 GCA_002335545.1 Apodemus speciosus
GGAATACCAGAACAGGGAAGTGGGAAGGGGTGAATAGGGGAACAAGGGGAGGGAAAAAGACATATGGGACATCTGGGGGGCGGGGAAACCAGGAAAAGGGAAATGAAATGTAAATAAAGAATATATCCAATAAAAAAAAAAAGAAAGCAGAAGAATGTCAATGAGCTCTGGAAGCCCTAATAACAAATAACACAGTCTCCTGATCAAGATATTCGACATCACTGTCCAGCCTGCCAGATCTGTTAAAAACATAGACTGTTTCTTGGACTATGGCTCTCAGTTTAGCTCATCAGAGCCCCCACCCCAGGAGTCTTCTCAGACACACACTGCTGGTCTAAACACCCACAGATGCTAGCCTCTCAGGTTTACTGAGGGTCCCAGATCTTGTGTTTGTCACCACAAAAGATGGGGGGGGGGGGCCAATGCTGCTGCCCTGAAACAAGGAGGACAGGGCTGTGTGGCTTCAGTTCTGAATCAAACTTCAGACTTTGGAGTTCCTTAGCTATGGCAAAGCACAAGGCCTATGCCTCGGTTAACCATTTATTGACCTCTATGAACTGTGCCCATGGATAAAGCCAGGTAGGAATTTCCCATAATGGTTCTAAGAATGCTCAATGACCTTTTTTTAAAAAGAATAAAGGTCAGTAAATGGAAAGATACACTTTTTTGATGGTCATTATTATGTCCCATGTTGTCTGTCACTCCAGAGGTCTCTAGGGGTATTTCCTAGAAAGATTATCTGAGGGAAAGACTTTTCTCCAAATCCAATGGCTCCTTCTATTGACACAGATGTAAGAGGTCCAAAGTAAAAGTTGCTGTCTTTCCCTGTCTGCCTTTAACCTTACTGGTAAGTGCATCTAACCTGCTGCAGCTACAGATGCTGCCACTGCCACCACCTTCACTGATGCTAGAATCCAGCCAGGTTCTCAGCCTCTCCAGTGCACAGATAACCACTGTTGGGCTACCGAGCCCAGAACATGTGAGCCTATCTATTAAGTCCTCTTTGTGATACGCATTCACTTACTCTGTGGGTTCTCTTCCTCTAGAGAACACTGGCTGGTACAGTACTGTGTGTGTGTGTGTGTGTGTGTGTGTGTGTGTGTGTGTGTGTGTGTTGTAACTCTTTAATAAGTAGCACTTTGTTTTTAAGAGATAGAAATCATCCTGCTTCAAACTGGATTAAGAAAGATGATGATGTTTCAACTTGTAGTACTTTACAACTCAGCAGTTAAAACTCCAATTCTGGATTTCAGTTTGGTTTGCTTGAGACTCTGATATAATCGCCAGCACGAGCTTCTATCTATGCCTTGGCCCTTACCTTCATTGGTGGAATTACTGAGTCACCCCTGGGATAGTTGAGGTCCAATGCCCACCGCTAACCAATCTCCACGGCCAGGGGAACTTGAGGCACACACTCTCCAAGGCTGCAGGGGCCTGAGAGTAAACAGAAAATAGAACTTAGAGCTACTGAGCCCACATTTGTGTCATTATCTCTGTAGAGTTAGGCCCAGCCACGCCAATTCTCTCTTGCCTTTCCTGTATTAGACACTGAGCTTCTTGCTTCCTAGTGTCAGTCTACATTCAAATCTATGTTTCGATTCCTAGATTACAACTCCAGGCTTGAGACGTCACTAGTCACTATCCTTGTGACAGTCTTCAGCATGGTGGAGTTAGCTCGATGATCTAAAAGTCTCCTTCTAAGCATACATGTACACACTGGGAAACTTGGTCTCAGTTGACTTATGTTCCAATGCCCTTGGCATTCAACTATGACCAACCACACCTGAGAAGCTAAGAGGGTGAGCCTTGGAAGCATCTAGTTCATGTTGGGATTCTTTTTCTGCATGGAGTCAAGTCGGTCAAGACCTGAGAAATTCTATTGAGTCCTGGGAGCCCAAAGCCCTTGTTACCTGGCCAGCAGGTAGCTAGCCAGATTGGTCATCCAATTAGAAGAGACTCTGAGAAAGCCAAAATAAAAGATGCCAAGAAACTGTCCTTCCTTCCCACGGTTCAGCCCACGGTCACAGGCCCCTCCCTCCCACAGCCACACAGCGGCCCATCAGCTGCTTTTAATATCCAGGGTTAAATGAAAGCAGAGGAGCTTGCATCACCTGACATCTGATATTCATTTGCAGATATTTATTTCCTTGCCAAACATTATAAACCCTAAGGAAGCAAGGACTCCGATCCACCAGTGTGTGTCTGGGTAGCACACAGATGCTCAAATCAGTGATGGGCATTTGATATTCTCTTACATAAGCAAGCGAGGGAGTGAGTTACAGGGAAAATCAGAATGAAGTAATGTGGCAGGAGCCGAATGGTGAAAATGAATGAAACTGAGAGTATGATGGGATGCTTGGACGAGAGAGTGTGTGACAAAGTAGGTTAGAGTTCTGTGAGCAGATTCAGATGGGAACTTCTCTTTTTTTTAAGATTTATTTATTTATTATATGTAAGTACATGGTAGCTATCTTCAGACACTCCATAAGAGGGCATCAGATCTGATTACAGATGATTGCTCTTTCTGGCCCGTTCACTCCGGCCCCACTTGAGGTAGTACTGGTGTTAGCAAGTCGTCATTTGCATATAATACCTAAGTCACTGTCACCAATAGCCTGACAAAAGCAACTTAAGGGAGAAAAGGTTGATTTTGGCTCACGGTTCAGAGGTATTGCCTATCACATGATGAAGCCATGATGCCAAGAGCTGGTCTCCTTGCATCTGCAGTCAGGAAGCAGGAAGGGATGAATGCCGGTGCTCAGCTCTCTTGCTCTCTTAAAATAACAGTCCAGGACCCAGGAAATGGTGCTATTTGGCTTTAGTGTGAGTCTTCTCACTTACCATTAACCTTGTTAACGTAATTCCTCACAGATACATGCAGAAACTAAAAAATTCCTCACTGGTATTCCTGAAGGCATGTGTACTAGATTATTCTAGACCTCTATTGACAATTTAGGTCATCAAATGCTGGTGACATTTAGGTGACTTAAACAGCCTTGTAAATGCATGTTCACTATGCACCAAGCAAAGTACTTCCTATATATTTTCTTCTCCTCCAAACACCGTTTCAGGGGGTGAATCCTGGGGTCCTCATATTAGGAGTGTTCTCCTATATTAGGTAAGTGTTCTACCATGAAGCTACTTCCTACACACACCAGTCCTATATGCCTTGTTCTAATTAAGCCTTAACACAATCTTGCAACATATTCATTCTTTCCATTTTATAGATGAAGCAGCTGGGGCTCAGACAGGTCAAATAATCTTCCAAGCTAGTCGGTGAAAAGCCTGAACACTAAACTCTGTTCCTTGACTCCCATACCTGGTTAGTCTCTTCTATGCAACAAGTGAAGTCCTTGTGGTTAGCATAATATAAGCATCCCCCACTTGCTAAATAGCATCTGCAAACACAAGTTCTGTCGAACATTGTCTCTGTCTGTGAGCACACACATTTAACTAGATCCCTAATGTTATACAGTTAATGATTCCATTCCCCCCCCCCTTTTAATGTTACAAATAACTCAACAGAGACAGTCTTGGCACATTAAAAATGGTTTATGCTTCACTAATTATTTCCTTAGGATAAAATCCTGAAAGTGTTCTTACTTCAAAGACTGTAAACGTATTGAAGGCTTTGATAGGTGCTGACAAAATGCCTGAGGGGAAGTTCATACACATGTAGGTTCCTTCTCCTGTGTGGGATTGGCCCTTCTCACCCTACTTGCCAAGACTACGAATCAGCAGTCCTTGTCAGTCTTTGGCAGTAGGTCTAAAGCACAGTGTCATTCTTTAATTTGCATTATATTGATTGATGAGTTTGAAAGCCTTAAAAACATGTTTATTGGTTGTAGTTTTACTTTTTTTGGATTGTTAGCACATATTATATAATGGTTTGAATATAAAATTTCCCCTACAGACCTAAATATCAAACATTTGCCTTCCTACCTTCCAGCAGTACTAATTTAGAATGTTCTTCAAACTTTAGCAGAACCCAGCTGGAGGAGATAGACAGCTAGAGTTGAATGCTTGATGGCATCCTGCTCCTTTCTTGTCCTGCCTATGGAAAACAGTCATTGACAATTTTACCAGGCTGTGAGCTCTGTGGGTCCAGTAATGACCACTCTGGCAAGATACAAGAGACCATGATCTGAACCCTCTGAAACCATGAACCAAAATAGGTTACTAAGTACTGTCAAAATGCCCCAGATGAAGTTCCTTGTCCTATGTAGAACTATCTCTGTTCATATGATTTGCTAACACTACAAATCAGCAAACCTTGTCAGGTTTAGGCAGCATGTCTAAAACACAGTATCATTCTTTAATTTGCATTACATTGATTGGTGGTGAGTTTGAAAGCTTTGAAGACATAATAACAAGATGGATTCTTTCATCCAATTTCCCACCTCAAATTAACAATCCTTACTAGGGAGAAAAAATCCTTAAATTGCTTTGGCAGTTTTACTACCTGTCAGGGAGTCTCCTCTCTTCAGGAGTATTCCTGCTTATCTAACTTTAGGGATGGGTCTGATGGCTCTTCTAAGTTTCAGGGACTCTTTGAGCCTCATAAGTTGTTTCTCCTGAGTCTGGTAAGGTCAGTTTACTTCCTGATTCTTAAGGAGCCTCTCTCTACATAGAATATTTAAATTTATTGTAACTGCTGCACAGTACACTGACACTTTTTCTCCTCTATTTTCTGTCCACTATATAAAGAGTTTATTGTTTAGACATGAACATAACAATAAGAAAAGGGCCACTTTCTTGGACTGCAAGAGATTATAAGAGAACTTATAAGTTTACAACTTTAAAAACAAGCCAATATACATTGTTTCTTTTAAGATAATCTTTATAAAGGAACTACCACTCCTATCGCCCATTTAAACTATGCAGTCAGCTGGGGAACAAACATATCCAGGGCACACACACACACACACACACACACACACACACACACACACACACCTCATCCAAAGCTAAGTAACCCAGTAGCCCACATGCAGTGGGTTCGGGTTCTCCGTCACAGTATTTTTTTGGATCAGCTCCCATCCCTGAACTTGGTTTTATTGTTGTTTGGTTTAAACTAAAAGTTTTTAAAGGTTGCGTTAAAAATATCTCAGAAGATCTGAACCATTTGTAGAATAAACTGCTCACCAGCCACAGATAGCATAGAGGTAAGTTGCCATTCTGATTAACTATTCACCTTTGCAAGAAAGGAAGGCTTCCAATGTCAGCATCCCAGTATTTCCTCAACCCATGTGTCTGTTTTGTGTTGCTGTGTTTCTGTCCTTGATATGAATTCCCACTGAGTGATCCTCTAACTGAATATAATGCACAGAATTCTTCATTTCTGTGATTATACTGTAGTCTTTCTATGTAAACAATGTAACCACAATGCTTCCTTTGGCTTTTGTTTCTAAAACCAAACAAACTTTCCTGGGGTTTTTTTTTTGTTGTTATTTTTTTAAGAAGCAAATATAAATTACATTTTAAACTAGCCTCCTCTCCATTAACAATGTAAAAATTACATTCCTGGTTGCTTCCTGATACTTTCAATTTTGTGTTGTTCAAGGGCCCATCAATGACTTCATGGCCAGCTTTACAGAGTAGACACCTTTGTCTGCCTGGTTTTCAGGACACCAACTCACCAAGAATAAACCAACAAAACAATTTTATGAATTGTGAAGCTTTCTGAAGAAGGAGGTTTGTTCTGGGTGGGTGTCTGACAGCTCCATTCTCTGCAGTCTGGACCTATGCACAAATGGGGTTGGTGTGACAGTGTGGTGCAGTCTTTCAGACCTTCACCATGCTCAGACACAAAGAGAGTGTGCATTCAGGGAGACTTGGTCAGTGTGGAGTCAGACATCTCCGACAATTGACGAGCTGAAGGAGAACAAATGGTGGGTGGGTCAAGGACAGAGTTCACAGTGTTTTGCCTAAGGTTACAGAAGGGTTTGTAGCTGCATGCCCAATATTTCATGGACACAGTCTCATAAAATTTAATCATATCCTCACAAAAAGTTTAAATTCAAACTACATAAAAACATGGAGGAAGCTTTTAAAAAGTACTCTCATGTTTTTCATTTCTGGGTCTCCCTCTCCCTCTCCCTCTCTTCCTCCCCCACCTCTTTGTGTGTCTGAGTGTTTGCACACTCACACACCACTCACATGTGCGAGTACACAGGCACGGGCACTTGCCCTATCTATGTACATGTGCAGAGGCAAATCAGCAGTGACCTTTGAGTCACTTCAACCCGGCTCAGCTGAGAATTATGACTGGCTGGGGTTGTATTTGATCTGCGCAGTCAGAAAGTCCTGTGAGCCAGCTGGAGATGGAGTACATTCTTAACCTAGAGATGTTGGACTATGGGGAACCTAAGGCAGGGTAGAATGGGGTCCAGATGTGGCTCATTTGAGCATGCTTTCCCTCATAACCTACTTTACCACTGAGCTCTGCTCCTGGATTCCCCCTGACACACCTCATCTTGTATTCCTTGCTAATGGAATCTCTGTGCTGTTCACCCTACTCTCAAGGGTCAGATCCTCAGGGCATCTCAACATCTTCCCCAACCCCAAGGTGGCCAATGTCAATGATTCAAAATGTTCTCAAAGCCCTTGATGGTATCGTTACAGCCAGTAAGGTCGGGTGGATGTGCATGTAAGTTATTTTTTCCAATCACTGTAGCCAAACACCTAACACAAATGAATCAGTTTTGCTCCTGGTTTCAGGGTGCCGTGAACCCCACACTAAGGCAGAGAACCACTCACTTGCTTCTTTCATCTTCCCCCTCCCCCACCCCTCACAGATGGCACCACTCAGACTGATGATTCTTTTCTCTGGAACACCCAGAGCTGAGCTCACAGTCTCCTAGGGGAGTGTGAACCCAGACAAGTTGAACATGATGCTTAACCAAACCAGGTGTATATTGAAGGGCACCTGGGAGCAGACTTAGGGTACAGTGACTAACGAGCCATCTTATTCTGCCTCGGGGCCTGAACAACGTGGTAAGAATACCGAAGCATAGGCAGGTAGAGCTTAATGCTAGCTCACCCAGACTTTAAGTTTCGTGAAAAGAAATTTGGAGTTTCTCTGACCTTCAGTTGAAGGCCCTTCTGTGTTTATGTTTAGTATGGACACTGTCAATGTATAGACCCTAAGCAATCTCATTATGTGCTTTTTTTTCAAGAGAGGAAAAAATGTTCAAATGTATGTGGTAACGTGGGACTTTTTGGTGATTTCATTATCAATGGAAAATAGCCCCATGCCTATTACACTAGGATATTCAAGTCATTTCAGAGAGGGGAAAATTCCTTTGTTTTGATTCCAAATAAATTTTGAGTTCAAATGTTCCATTTACCTTTCCTGCTCAACGATAGGGTCACTAGCACCCTGTGACCCAGCCTGGCTTGCCAAACTCATTCGTCTTCTTAAGATGATGGTGAGACATTCATGACATCTGATGAAATCATCATATATTTCAGAAATGAGACTGGAATGATAAGCTATTTCATAATGGACATTTCTCCGTATAATACAAAGATAATTCTTTCTCACTTGAGGTTTATATCATCGCCATTCTATGACTGGCCCATGACTTTCCACAGCTAAGCACTAAACTGAGCAAATTAAATGACGTGGTTAGTTTTATAGGTAGGCAAAAGTAGGCAAAGACTTGAGTCTCTTCTGATTCAACCTATGAAGTCTGTTTGCCCAATCTCCATGTCACTGCAGACAACTATGAAAGTCTAAAATATAAGAACTTGGCTATAAAAAAAAACTGGTCATTCCTGTGTCATTAACGAAGTTTTGCAAGATGTCATCAACAAATGACTAGTTGAACCATTTCATTAGGTTTTTATCAAAGCCAGCACCCTGTGATAATCCTGACATCGTGTCAGATCTGTCAGCATAAGAGCTACATTTCTGCTTAAGGTTTTCACATCGTAAAAGTAATGTAGTAGTCCTTCCTCATATTTGACTGTTTGACCATTTTGTAAGTAAGTGCTACAGTTCCCAACCTTCATTTTCTCAACTATTCCCAACCTTCATTTTCTCAAGTGTTCCTCAGCCCAGCATTGGAGCGCGTACATCAATGGTGTTACTAGCTCCTTCTCAGCATCGCTGAGAAGTATAGGCAGATGGTAGCCCTGGCCATCGTCCCATTATAGACAGAATAAAGTTTAACAATATTCTCAGATAGGAGGCTTCCCCCTTACCTGGTTTACAAGCATTTTAATGCCCAGACTTAAAAGTAACCTGTGGGGCACTGGATGAAGTTCTTGATTGTATGGAAAGCCTTCTGGGGTTTGCACTTGCAGAAGCTCAAATGTGATTTTTTTTCAAAGTTTAGGAGTTGGGAAGCTGGTCTCCAGGGTGATGATATATTAGAGGTGCCATGGAAATTCTGAGAAGTGGGATGACATCCCTCTTTATTTACTGAGAAGGGGGACATCCCTCTTTATTGTGCATGTGTGTGCATATGATATAAATGCATGTCTTTAGGCCCATGTGTGTATACATTCATTCAGAGGTCAGAGGTATTGGTCTCAATCACTCTCTGCTTCATTAACTGAAGCAGTGTCTCTCGCTGAACTCAGAGTTAGCTAATTTGGCTAGTCTGGCTAACCAGCTTCCCCTTGGGCTCCTCTCACACTGCTGATACACAAAAGGGCCCTTCCCCATAGCCTGCACACTGAATTTTGGATGTTCAGCCTCCACAACTGTTAATTAAATACCCATATCTTCTCTTTTTGAGGTTACGTCGCCTTGAGTATTTCATTGTAGCAGTCTAAAATGTACAAACACAGCTCCTGGGATTGCCTTGTTGACCACTGTGTGTGAGAACCTAGGTTGTGGCCTGGCTCAATTGAAATAATCAATACATATTCACTAGAAATCAAATCAGAAATGAAGTGTATCTAGGGTTTTGCATTAAAATCGCTGATCATGCCAATTCACTTTCTTACACATTGAATCATATTAATTTGTTGGTTTTGTACATCAAAGCTGGGTCATGATACCCAATAATAAATGGAAACCCAGAAAGTCCAAGGTCAGAAACTGAAAGTGCTAAAAGAAGTGTACGTGCTGGTTCCACATAGCTTAATTTACCAGGAAAGACCAGGTCCCTGCTGTTGCTAAGGTAACAGGCCTGTTGATAGCCTATGTGCTATCTGCAGTGAACATGATAGCCTGCAATAAGTGACCCTGCACCTCCATGAACAGGCTGCCCCACTATCGGAGAGCAACCAGATTCCAGACTCACTACCCTCACTCAGCTTGGCTGGACACCAAGTGTGTAGAGTCTGGAGATAACATGGGCAAAGCCAACATCTCGCTGGGAAATATTGGCTGCAGCTTTGTTGATGGCCAGTCTAAGCTCCTGGAGGCTTTATCTTTCCTTCCTGCACTTTTATCTTGAAGGCGATACAGTGAATTTGAGAGATGAAGGACTCTCCTGAGGGTCACACAGTAGGACCAAGGTTATCAACTCAAGGCAATGGCACACTTTGTCTTGGAACACATCCCAGGCTTTCTACTCTGAGGCCTAAGAGACAGTGAGCCTGCAGCCTTCTAGTCAGCAGAATCCACCATTCCAGACAATCTTCAGGTGGGGGCCTTCTCTTGGAGTGGATGTTCTGAGAGACGACTCTTCCACTGCTCATCCTCTGAATTGAATGAAGCAAGTTCCCCTGGAGGCATGGCCTCAGAAGTCATGGTGCCTCAGGCTGGACGCTGAGGACCACTCTTACCTACTTACACTGGCCCTTAAACTTCTGTGGCTCTCCTAGGATTCCCAGAACCTAACTTGTGTCTTTCCCAAGCATTGACATTTGGGCACACCTTGTTCTCTACCTGGCTGATTTCTGTCCAGCTTTGCTGCCTGATTCATAGCTTTTGCCTATACCCGGTTCTGAGTTACCCTCCTCCTTACTTCTTCATGCTCTCTGAACACTTCAAGCCTTGCTTCTGATGGACTACTTTTACCCCCACAATGACCTAAACCTCTGTAAAACACCAGGCTCACCCTTTACTGGAATGTGTTTCTCTAATACTTTCTCGTGCACTGTGAACTCAGACCTATATAGACATGAGGTTGATGTGTCCATGTTGGTTTATTAACTCAGTCCTGGCTATTAAACTGGTCTTTCTGGAGACCAGGAAGCACAAGGTTATAGTGCCTGTATTCTGTGTCTATAGCAGGCTTCCTTCCACAATTTCAAGCAGATGAGCAAGAGCACCTGGCTAGCACCCCTGAGTTATTTCTATTATATTTTTATTTTCAAGAGAGAGAGAGAGACAGTGTGTGTATGTGTGTGTGTGTATGTGTGTGTGTGTGAGAGAGAGAGACAGACAGACAGACAGACAGACAGACAGACAGACAGACAGACAGACAGAGACAGAGACTAAAAGTGTTGGGCACTTGAAACTAGAGTTACAGGAGGTTGTGAGCTGTCAGAGATGATGCTGGGAACCAAACTCAGATCCTCTACAAGAGCAGTACATTATCTTAGCCTCTGTGATGCATCTCTCCAGGCCCCTGATTTTTTTTATAATCCTGATCTTAGGACGTACTTATCACATTGGGTCTTGGGTACCAACACATGGATGTGATGGGCACATATATTTATAGCATAGCATTGAAAATGCCTTATATTTACATTTTCCTTTCTCGTTCACAAAGCACTCATCACCCCTAGTCACAGATATCCCTGGTATCTTCTAGGGGTTTTAGCAGTACCTCGAAGACCAACGCTGGGCATGAGAGTGTTTTAAATTTCTTTCATTTATTAATACCACTCAGAACACCAGAGTCCTCATGTCTTCAATCTTGAGGAGCCGGTGTCTTCTTGGCACTCCATGTGGTTTTGATGAGTGACCCGGTTCTGAAACCAGTCAGTCCACATGGGTCAAAGAGGATGGTGGGCTGGTACCCTGGAAAGCCTCTGCTGTGCCCCCTAGTGATCACCAATGGCCACCTGCATGGCTTTTCCTCATTGCTAGAAAGTTTGTCTTGGCCTGAACCAAATCCAAGTTTGGACCACAAATTATCAATAGAATTCAAATACATATAAAAACAAATGCTAGAGTATTGTAGTTCTTTCATTGGTAGCTTGGAAAATCTGAGTGAACGTCAATCATCTCTCTTGCGGTGAACCGCTTATTACTGTATGCTTATCTGGGGCAAAATTCTAGTACTGTAATTGGTCAAGGGACAATGAGATCATAACATTATGGTTCCTACAGAGCACGATAGGTTTTGATGGTTCAAAACAGGTAATGAAATGTTTTTGCCACTTGTTATTTCTGTTCCCGCTTTCCTCCTTTAGACTTGACTCTCCAGAGGGTTGGTTGTTCCTTCTTCAAATGGAATAATCTCTATTTTTACCAAAACCAAAGGGCAGTTGTCATCATTGAGGAAAATGCTGAGCTTCTGCCTTTTAACTTGGTGAAAGTCCCTTAAAAGTGGTAGTGAGGGACAGAACGTGAGGACCACTGTGAGACAGTTTCTTACAGACTTGTTCAATCATTGGAGATTGGAGCCCTGGCACATGCAGAGACAAGGTAGTGCTGGATTTTAACAAGTTTAGTGTGTGTGTGTGTGTGTGTGTGTGTGTGTGTGTGTGTGTGTGTGATGTATAAGTTTGTGTGCACATGTGCATGTACACATATGCTTATGGAGGCTGGGAGTGGACTGCTGGATTCCTTCTTGGTTATTCTTCACTTTTGAGACACGGTCTCTCACAAAACTGTAGCTCATTATTTCAGCTCCTTTGCTTGGCTACTGAACTCTGAAAATCTCACTGTCTCTGCCTTCCCTTCCAGGGCTGGGGCCATAAACCTTGCATGTCCACACCCAATGTTTATGTACGTTGCTGGGTACTTGAACTCAGGTCTTCATTCTGTGCAGCGGGCACACATCCATCGTGGTGGGACAGAGTGGTTTATATCCTGGCAGGCAGGAAGCACCCCCGGGCTTCCTCACTGCTGCCCCCTTTTATCCCTTCCAGGCCCCCAGCCTGTAGGGTGGAGCCATCTGTACTCAGAGTAGATCCTCCCTCTTCAGTCAGTGCTCTCTGAAGCAATCTCAGACCCAGAGATTTCCTTCACTAACTCCTAGTCCTGGCTCAATCCAATCAAGTTGACCATCAAAATCAACCATTACACTTGTCCACAGACTCTAGAAAGCCTTTAGCTGGACCCAAGTCCCTGTGCATTGCATGAAACACTGTGTTCTATTCAGGGACACTTAAGATTGGGTGCATACACAAACAGTCTCTGACTTTTTGAGGCACCATAGCATATCCTGGACCCTGGCCTGGTCTGCAGTAGGAATTCCTGCATAGGAGTACAAAGGGAGATTTCTAACAACTACTTGATTATACAAACCAACCACCCAAACTTAGTACTTCTAAGCTCTGACAATTAAAAATAAAAAGGTATCACACGGAGAGTTTGTTGAAACATGGATATTTGTGTCCACTCCTAAACAGCTCCCTCGGAACTGGCAGAAGGTATTAGTTTTCAAGACTATCATCACCTAGACATGAAAAGGGCTGGAGCTCAGGCTTGCCCTGCCTCTGCTGTAGCAGGCTGGACCCTGCATTGTCCTGGGTGACCCCCATGCACAAGCATTGTTGGAAGAGCTGCCTCCATCACTCCATTCAATACTCAGGCTACAGGCCTGTCTGCTAGTCACAGAAATGCCCAGGTCAGAGGCAGGGCCTGGCCATAGGCTTTTGTTATGTTGTTGTTGTTGCTAAGTTATGCTGATCCGCTATTGACCTGGGCAGCCACTAATAAGAGGCAGGTGGACAAGAACAATCTCCAGTGAGGCACTTTATCACCTGGCTAGCTGGGGCTCCGCTTAGCTGTTCCATCTGTACTCAGCCAGGTCATCTCCTATCTATCCACATTCAGTTAACTCAAACGTCTGTCAGCTGAAGATTCCGTGTTAGGCAGTCCCAGGCACTGTGAGGTAGGTTCACAGATGCAGGAGGCAGAGATGGAAATTACGTGGAACTCTGCCATGCACACTGACCTGATGAGAGAGACGATGACAAGGGCTAAAAGATTCTGTGCATGCATCCTCACATACGCACAGTTTAAAATTACACAAAGCCACTACGGTTAAGGGGAGTTCTTGTTTAATAAAAATCAAAGCTTGTGCAGGATCTGCATAAGTGAAATTGGGACAATGATTGCTCATTTCATTGACTAAATATAGAAGCAACAATAAGCTAGAAGTTGCCCAGTGGTCTTTAGCTTCAAACTTCTGTGAGCTTTCTTTTATCTGTGCCCAGAAACACATGAGGGTGTGTCAAAGAACATGAAGATGCCATTCCAGGATGATTGAAGTGATGCAAATTTTCCCTTCATTTCTTCGTCCCCTATTCCCATCCCTTCCTTCCCAATTTTGGTATATGTGCATGCGTGTGTGTGTGTGTGTGTGTGTGTGTGTGTNGTGTGTGTGTGTCTGTCTGTCTGTCTGTCTGTCTGTCTGTCTGTCTGTCTGTCTGTCGGTCTGTCTGTCTGTCTGCCTGTTATTGTGGGTTGAACTCGGGGCATCATGTGAGCTTGGTAAGTGCTCTGCTACTGACTAGCATCTTCAGTGTCCCCTCCACCTCCTTTTATATTTTTATTTAAATATAAAAGGGTATCATTATGTCTGCCTAGACTGGCCTTGAACTTTCTGCAGGCCAGGCAAGCCTTAATTGGTCATCCTCCTGCCTCTGCCTCAGTCGTGTGCTGTCAGGCCCTGTTGAAGTGGCACATTTCTTGTGTACTTTCTGAATCTGCTTCCTGTGTCACAGTCTGCCGCCTTCTCCTCTCACTTCCACAGCACCGCAGCCAACCACTTCTGAGCTGCACGGGACAAACCTGGTCCTAGGCAGTGACTTCGAGGGATGGAGTTATTTCTGCAGAAATAACAAGCTCTCTTCAGCCAACATGCTCTTGGCTGTGAGTCTAAAAGATCCACTTGATAAGTACTGTTTGGGGAGAAGGCACAGTCTATGAGAGGCCGAGCAGCCTCTTAGCCTGGGCAGAAAAGAAAGTGGCTTAAAGTCCAGAGTAGTCCTAATAGTGAATGTCCGAAATCCAGTATAAGAGACAGGAGGATCACAAGTTCAGATCGAAGCTTGGCCACATCCTTGGAAAGCGATTCCTAAATCAGTATGGAAAAGAGTCCTTGCTTCCTGTGCTGGCCGGCAGCCAGGCGCTCAAAGAACTTTAAAAGCAAAGGAAGTTTTATATGGGTCACCTGAAATCCTGAAGCTTCAGTGTTCTCGTTGCGGGTGACGAGTGCAGAGTTGGTGCCACTCTGAATGTGACATGAACCAGTTTTGCCAAGATGCTGTATCAATAGAGCTCTGGCAGGGTTCCACCCACAGCAGCAGCGCCCAAGCCCTGTGTAGAACAATCTTCGTTTGTCAATGAATGCAGAATCACTTTTCCATGTTGATTCTGGGGTGAGTATGTGAGGGTGTAGCCCCCTTCCTGCCTTTCCATACTGCACACTGACCTGAGGGGAAGCCAGGCGGGCTTTGGGGGAGGGTGATGGGAAGAGTTCTGGGAAGTTCCTGCTGTAGCTTCAACCTGAGATGTGGCCCACAGGCCTGTATGTTGAAAACGTGCTCTCCAGCTGGTGGTGATGGGTTTGAAGGCTGTGGGTGTTGAAGAGGTGGGGCTTAACTGGCAGCAGTGGGTTATGAGAACCTGGCCTCTGCAGGTTAATAGACCCTGCAGGTCCCAAGACTCTCTGCTTCCTGGTGCACAGTAAAGTGCTTTCTGCTACCTTGTCCTCCTCAGTGCCTTCCCTGCCTTGAGCAATTGAAATTTCTCTGAATCCACAAGCCGAAGAAATCTTCCCCCTTACAATACTGCTGTCAGGATTTTGGACCCACTGACCTGAAAGTAACTAGCAAAGCTTGAAAAGAGACACGGATCTCTTCCTCCTTAAAGCTGCTGCTACGTCTTCTTAATCTCCCTGATCTCCAGAGCATTACTGTCCTTCAACCTCCAGGTTTACGCATTTCTCTGGGTTTCATTCCTTCTAGCTCTGCGGACTTTATTGAACATTTCCAATAATCCTGTGAAGTCTGAGAGGGGCTAGCTTTGAACACACAGTCCCACAGCTGGGCGTCAGAGATAGAGTCTGAAATTCAAACTGGAAAACCACACCGTCCAACCTTCCATCACCATATAGTCCCTAATAACGTGCATGTTGTTGGCTCTATCAGTTTGGAACAACAGATGGGATGATAATCATAGATGATTCATAGGTCAATGTATCCAAAATCAAATGAACGCAAGCCTGGGGTTGCTGTGTGTTGTAGTTAAGAGTGAGCAATGCCCCCCATAGGGTCCTGTATTTGGACACTTTGTCCCAAGTTGGTGACATTGTTTGGCAAGGTTATGGAAACTTTGAGAAGTGGAGAAAGTACATCATAGGGAACAGGCCTTGAGGATTTATAGCCTTGCCTACTCCCTGTTCTCTCCCTGCTTCCACTGTGGAAGAAAATGTGATAACCCAGTGTCTTCATTAGGGTCTCCACTGTGGAGAAGAGACATGATGACAAAGGCAACTCTTACAAGCAGCAAAACTTAATGGTGGCAGGTTTACAGGCTCAAAGGTTCAGTCCATTATCATCGTGGCAGAAAGCATGGCAGCATCTAAGACAGACATGGTACTGAAGGAGCCAAAAGTTGTATATCCTTTGTTTTGTTTTGTTTTGTTTTTGTTTCTTGCATGTCCATCTCTAAGTTTTTTCTTTATGTTTTTTATGGTTATATTCAACACAATATATATTTTTATACCAATCATAAAAATGATAGACATGTTATCAAATAAACATAAAAAGATAAAGTCTTTTTATTTGTTTGTTTTGCTTTTAGTAAAGCTTAAAATCTTGGCTCTTACTGTGGTACAAACCCAAAATAAGAACAATTTTTAGACATTGGAGTTCATTGTAATAAGGTTGTATGTGCTTCAATGTACCACACACCACCAAAGGATTTTACCTCCATAGTAGCTAAGAGTTGACAGTTGTGCTGCGTCAAGGAATGAATTGTAGGCACAATTATTTGGATACAGATTTCCTGCTATAGTCAAAGCTATTTGACTTGAGTGATTGTCATCATTCTCAGCCCACAGGGAACAGGTTGCATTCATTTAAGAAATGGTGTGTGTATTAAGATGGTCTATCCATGAAGTCATTCATTAACTGTTTCAGTGAACAATGGTTCTACTTGGAGGGTGGCACAGATATTAGGTGAGGGTAAGATTCTAGTTCATTGGCTGTGATGATTTGAAAAAGCATTTATCTCAGAAAAAGAGTAACTAAAAAGGTCATCTTTTTAAAGTTGATACAATAATTATAAATATTAAGCAAAACATTAGGTCTCACTCTTTGTTGTTCTCTTCCAAGCCACCTCCTAAATTAATTGTCTACATTTCTTTTGGTTGTATAAATAATTTTGAAATAAGTAAGCTGCTCTTAAAATCATAGTATAGTGTAAAAACATGAAATAAACAATCCTAATAGAGAGGCTGAGATAGGAGAAGCATGATTTCAAGACCATTATGTGGTACACAGCAGGACACTGTAATATATAAACAAGCAGAAAGTATATATGGATTGTATAATATTGGACCTATTTATCCAATTACCAAATTAGAGAGATCACTCGGTGACAGCCAACAAATTTCTAATTCCTCATATTTCTTAATTTCAATTGATTAGGATATGGGGGTAATATTAATTTTCATATTAAGAGATATTAAGGAAAAGTGATTGTTACTTCCTGCTATTTTTGTTGTTAGAGGTGGAATTATGTTTGTGTGGTTAACTTCTTTTGCATTTGTTCAAAGATTACTTTCTTGCTTTTTCTAGGGTGTAGTTTCCCCCCTTTTGTTGGTGTTTTCCATGTATTATCCTTTGTAGGGCTGGATTTGTGGAAAGATATTGTGTAAATTTGGTTTTGTTATGAAATATTTTGGTTTCTCTGTCTATGGTAACTGAGAGTTTGCTGGGTATAGTAGCCTTGGCTGGCATTTGTGTTCTCTTAGGGTCTGTATGCCATCTTCCCAGGATCTTCTAGATTTCATAGTCTCTGGTGAGAAGTCTGGTGTAATTCTGATATGTCTGCCTTTATATGTTACTTGACCTTTTTCCCTTGCTGCTTTTAATATTGTTTCTTTGTTTCGTGCATTTGGTGTTTTGATTGTTATGTGACGGGAGGAATTTCTTTTCTGGTTCAGTCTGTGTGGAGTTCTGTAGGCTTCTTGTAGGTTCATGAGCATCCCTTTCTTTAGGTTAGGGAAGTTTTCTTCTGTAATTTTGTTGAAGATATTTACTGGCCCTTTAAGTTAGGAATCTTTCCTCTCTTCTATACCTATTATCCTTAGGTTCAGTCTTCTCATTGTGTCCTGGATTTCCTGGATGTTTTGGCTTAGGAGCTTTTTGCTCTTTGCATTTTCTTTGACTGTTGTGTCAATGTTTTCTATGGTATCTTCTGCACCTAAGATTCTCTCTTCTATCTCTTGTATTCTGTAGGTGATGCTTGCATCTATGACTCCTGATCTTTTTCCTAGGTTTTCTAACTCCAAGGTTGTCTCATTTCTTTATTGTTTCTATTTCCATTTTTAGATCTTGGATGGTTTTGTTCATTTCCTTCACCTGTTCGATTGTGTTTTCCTATAATTCTTTTAGGGATTTTTGTGTTTTCTCTTTAAAAGCTTCTAACTGTTTACCTGTGTTCTCCTGTATTTCTTTAAGAGAGTTATTTATGACCCTCTTAAGGTCCTCTATCATCATCATGAGAAGTGATTTTCTATTAGAATTTTGCCTTTCCGGTGTGATGGTGTATTCAGGACTTGCTATGGTGTGAGGATTGGGTTCTGATGATGCCAAGTAACCTTGGTTTCTGTTGCTTATGTTCTTACACTTGCCTCCTGCCATCTGGTTATCTCTAGTGCTACCTGCCTTCCCTATATCTAACTGGAGCCTGTCCTTCCTGTGATCCTGGTTGTGTTAGAACTCCTTAGAGTCAAGCTGTCTCTGTGATCCTGTGATCCTGTGATCCTGTGATCCTGTGATCCTGTGATCCTGTGATCCTGGGCATGTTAAAACCCCTGGGAGTGGAGCTTCCTCTGGTGATGTGGTTTGTGCCCAGTGTCTGCTCAGGGCACCCATCCAGACCAGAAGGAACCTGTGCCACTGGTTCCACGGTGTTCCTGTGTGTTCAGGTCTTGCTGGTCCCAGTTACTCCTGGTGTTGGGACAGATGTTGTGTCCTTATCTCTGATCCAATGATCCTGGCTGGGTTAGAGCACCTGGGATTGGAGCTTCCTTTGGATATTGTGGGCAAATTTCTATATCTTGATCTGAATTTGAAGAGCGTCTCACAAGCAGCTAGGAGAGGGGTCTCAAAGTCCACCCCCACAGTGACATACTTCCTCCAACAAGGCCACACCAACTCCAACAAGCCATTCCCTGGGCCACCACAGCCAGCTTCCTGCTCCTGCTGTTAATCTTTCCTCTCCATGATGGACTCCATCCCTTTGAAACCATAAGCCAAAATAACCTCTGTTCTCCTCTAAGTTGATTTGGTCACAGTATTTTAGCACAGCCTCAGAAAAGTGACTTATATACTATTATTTATATCTAAAGTGTGAGGGAAGGTCTACAGGGTTCAGGCCAAGCCTCTGCTTGGTGTTTTAATGAAGTAATGGAGCCTCTAAGAGACAGAGCCTAAGAGGATGTCTTCCATGTGCCTTCAACAGCAAATTGCTGCCCCAGACCCTTCTTTCTCTCTTGCACTATGAGTTGAGCTGCCTGGCCCTGTCACAGGTGGCCTCTAGGATTGTTGTCTCACCCAGTCAATAAGGACAGTTGTTCACAGACTGAAGTAACTGCAACAGTGAACTGAATGAGACCTTTCCTCTTGAAATGTCAATTCCATTTGTAACGTACTTGTTGTAGTACACGAACTCTGACAACTACCGGGGTTATAGTCAAGATTTGGACATATCATGCCTATTTTTCTTACATTAGAAAAGGCAACTGGACGGTGAGTCAAAGTTCAAAAGCTTTTGCAAATGTGTGGGTGAAAATTACCTCTGCAGACCTGTGGTAGAGCTCAGTGGTAAACCATTTATTTAGTGCCCATGGTGCTTTGGGTTCTATGATTCTATACCCAGCACTAAAATACAATTGTACAGCATCAAGCAAAAAAGAAAGCATTCCTGAGCATTTTCGGTCATGGACATCCTTTTCCTGTTCTCCCTTTATCCTTGTGGCTGGTATAACTATAGGTTTTATCAGCCTTATTTTTTATTTAAGGGAGGGAAGATTTATTTTAGCTCACAATTTTGAGGGTTTTAATCCCAACATGGAAGGGATCTCACAGCATCTCACATCCCAGCAGTGGGAGTGTGTGGTGGCTGTTCACATCCCACAAGCAGGAAGGAGAGAGAACAACATATGCCCAGGGTCAACTGGAACCTTCAAAGACTTTGTATTTGTTGTCCATGTCTGGCAGCCAGGCCCCCTATCCCAAAGATCCTCGGCCTCCTAAAAAGAGCATTATCAACCAGGAAACAAGCATTTAAAACATAAGCCTATGGGGACATTTCAGGGTCAAACTGACACAGGTACAGTCCTTCAGTGGAGAAGTGGCACAGCTATTTTAGAAACACAGGGCAAGCTCTGAGCACTGTATAAACCACACACGTGAGTCAATGTCGGAAGAAATGAAGTATTACCAAGATCTAGGCTAGTACAGAAGGCAAGATTCACAAATATTCTATCAGGAAGAATAGAGAGAGAATATGTTATATAGTGGGTGGATGTATCGCCTATCAATTAAGAAAAAAAAAACTATGGCCTATGGGAAAGGGTAGAATAAAAGGTGGGACATCTGGGAGGCAGAATGAATTCTAGGATAGAGCCTGGGGCAAAAAAGACCACCCTGGAAGATGTGAAGACACAGACTCATGATACCTGAGCACAGATAATCACATGGCAGAATGCAGGTTAAAATAAATGGGGTTATTTCAAATTATGATTTTGTCAGAGAAGAGCCTCGCTATATGGTTAAAAATATTTATTAAGTATATTTTGAGTCTAAGCCTTATTTATGGGAGCATGGGCCAGGAGGAAGAACTAGGTATAACTTCTAGAGAAGACTGCTCTTGGAGAGTCTTGAAGACTCTGTCATATAGACATTTGTCATATATATATATAACATTGGCCCCAGCTTTGAAGTGTCACTTGCTTTCTGTGTGTCAAAAACAATTGCAAATGGCAAATAAAGGGCAAAAGTTGCCTTAAATAAGACATTTCTTAGATGTTTGCTAAGACTGTAGGATCCATGGTTATTTACTGTGGGGTGTATCACAAACGAGTTGAAGTTTCCCTAAAGCACCACAAAGCTAAACTGAAGGAAGACAGGCTAAAATTGGGTAACCCCATGTGGTTAATGCGAGGGGCATCACTACATGTGTTTCTCCTGGCTTTGGGCATTTCCTCTTCTCTGCAGTCACACTACAGAGATCTTTCCCTGATTTTTCATTATCAACTACTTCAGCTCCCAATTGTTCTTAAAAGAACCCAAAATGTCATGACCTTCCTGGGTGTCTGTCTAAACAGAACAGGATCCCAGAAGTCTACTTGTCTTCCTGATGGAATGAATGCCCCCATGGTCTTCACAATAAACATCTCTAATCCTTTCTCAGGTTCTCCTTGTCCCATCTCAAGTGTCAGACTCTCCACTTGTCTTTCCCTGTTTATTTCTTTCCTTAGAGCATGGGTCAGCAGATAAACTCTCAGACAACTCTCCTCCACCCCACCCCACCTCCTCCCTTGTATTTGCCTTCTAGATTATTTTCCCCACTGGAGCAGGAGCAGGGCTGGTGTTTGTGCTTGATCCATCCTTAGTTGGAGTGGTTCCATGATAGAATGGTTTTCTTAGGAAAGGATGAGCTGTTTCTTTGAGCAAGTAAAGAGATGATCACTCAGCAGGACCCACCTCTCAGGTAACACAGCACATTCAGTTGAATGAAATCTCTTTCATGAGGATGTGGAGTTTGCTAAATCTTAAAGACCATGACATTAACAGGAAAGAAAGAAGCTGTGTTTTGCTATCTCTTCCACAGCAAGCCAAGCATTCTAGCCAGAAAGAAACACAGGCTAGGTGTGTGTGTGTAGGGGAGGAGTGTTATGTTTGAAGATCTCTTAACTATTCTAGAAAGTTCATAAAATATGAAGAAACAGTACTTGTATAACCTTTGACAATGCCTCCCAACCTCATCTACTCAACTAAAATGCATTTATATTCTTAGTACTACTAAAGTTACTAGAAGAGGGAAATTCAGATTTGAAATATAAACTTTAGAAAGTCCAGAAAAGCATGGGACAAGTGTCACTTTAGCAAGAATGACACTGTTTAAATGCTAATTCACTAATATGTGACATGTATAATGTGTCACATTGCATGTGCTGCACAGGGAATATCAGAAAATGTATCATAACCATATAGCTGACATTATATGTTTGCTTGTTCATTTGTTTTGAGACAGACTCTTACTATGTAGCTAGGGCTGTCCCCCACCATGTGACCCTCCTGGCCTCACACCTGAGCACTGGGAACACACACATACACCACAGCTAGTGTCATTTTTTTGAAGATGAAATAGGGCATTAGTAAGAAAGTACATGTGGACAAAGTTGGTTCAGTCTGTGGGTAGAGTCAGCCTATACCAGTTTGCCACCCTCGGTTTAATAAATCTGTGTGTGCACTGTCAAATCAGACATCAGTTTTGTAAGGTAGTTCCCAGAAATGTATCCTAAGAAAACACTAAGCTGGGTTCATGTGTAGGCACATAGGCAGAGATTTTCACTGGTGCTTTGTGTTTAGTAGCAGATTGGGAATAGAACAGTAGAATGCCTGCAAGAGGGAAGCAGAGCCGGTGCTTCCAGACAATGGTGTGCTATTCTACTGTTAGAGTGCTTCTTCTGATGGAGTATTATTCTACCATTAGAGGGCTTCTTCTCATTCCTATTTATTTCTGCTTCTTGCTATACCTGCATCCCTGAGCTCTTTCTTCTCCTTCCCCTGTAGCCAGTCTATGCCAGTTGTTCATTATGTCACGGTCTCTGTCACTCTTCTCTTTTAAACCTGCTTCAAATGTCCAGGAAAGGTCTGGTCACACAGTGAGCACTCAGTAAGTAACTATACACTGCAGGACAGCGCCCTGGCTCACAGCGCCTACATGAAGAGGCATACACACGTTTGAACCATTTAAGACATTTTATAAAACTGATTCTCTAAAAATCTATGTGCATTCATACTTTTGATGTGACTTCTTTCGTGTGTGTCTGTGAAGTCCAGGAGGGATTTTCCTCAATCCATCTCCACGTTAATTATCTTTGAGACAGAATTTCCCACTGAACCTGGAGCTCCCTGTTCCAGCTCCAGTAGGACCAGAAAACTCTTGAGAAATCTCTATCTCAGCTTCCCAGAATTGGGATTCCAGACCTGGGCTGTGATAGTTGGCTTTTTCATATTCAGTTTGGGAGTTGGGAACTCAGGTCATTTGTGCGTACACATCAAGCACTTTTCCCACTGAGGTATCTCTCAGGCACAAGAAGAGGCACTTTTTTTTATCTTCACACCACAGTATTATTAATTTATGATTAAAATTAACCCTGTGTGCACCACAGGAGGACCACAGGAGACTATGTAAGAGCCAGAACTGGAGGCCAGTCATAGACTAACATTCCATGCTCCTGGCTTAATAGAGCTGAACCTGGACAAAGTATTAATATTTTCAACAGGGTCCAAGGAGACAGCCAACTTGATGTCTCCATATTCCTGGGTGAGGAAAAAATAAAACACAGAAAATTACTTATATTGTGGGCATGATGTGTCCACAATCCCAAAGCTAAGAGGATAGGAATCAAGATACAGCACTCCAATCCGATTTGGCCATTGTACTAGTCAGGATCCGAGTTGATGCACAGGCTTCTGGAGCTGAGGAGGGACAGAGCCCTTTTGTTTCACTTGCAGTACTCCCCCTGAAAGCTATGTGTTGCCTATTTAAAAGCCCCAAAGTTTTGGTGGCATTAGGGAATTCTTGTGCAGGTCAGCTGCATTGTTGGGACTGTTACGGGTGGGGTGTTTCCCCCCATGAGCCCTTTGTTTAGACAGCTAGCTATCCACTATGTCCTCAAAGAAACAGTTCTTTTTCAAATGCAATTCCACATCTCCAATTCCGTGATCACCAGTGAACTGAAAGGGTTGGAGGAGGGACACCGGCAGATCCTGGGACTGAGAATCTGCAGTGAAGCCTGGAAACCTGGCTCCTGTTTTCCCTGCAGGCAACCCCATGAAAGAGCATCCGAGGCAAGATAAAAGACAGATACCAGCCCTCCTGGCTCCAGGAGCTCTGACGCTGATGGGGAAAGGAAAACTCAACCGAGATTATCCTGAAGTTCTCAGACGCAGCTATTTGAAGTTCTGGTGAGTCAACAAAGAGCACTTGTTCCAGGGGCTTCAATGGCTGGTTTGGGTCAGAGCATTGTCAACAGTAGCTAAGATGGAGAGCAGCATGCCAGGAAGGAAGTGGAGAGGTCTCCACTGCATCCCAGGTTGTTTGATGGCCCTTTGAGTGCTGACTGGGCCACATCCTCACATCCTCATTGCTCTAGTCTTAGAGCATGCTGCAACAATTAAGGGTTTGATTCTTCTTCTTCTTCTTCTTCTTCTTCTTCTTCTTCTTCTTCTTCTTCTTCTTCTTCTTCTTCTTCTTCTTCTTCTTCTTCTTCTTCTCTTTCTCCCCCTCCTCCTTCTCCTNTTCTTCTTCTTCTTCTTCTTCTTCTTCTTCTTCTTCTTCTTCTTCTTCTTCTTCTTCTTCTTCTTCTTCTTCTTCTTCTCTTTCTCCTTCCTCCTTCTCTTCCTCCTCCTCTTCCTTCTCCTCTTTTTCCTCCTCCTCCTCTTTCTCCTCCTCCTTCTCCTCCTCCTCTTGTTCTTCCTCTTCCTCTTTCCTTCCTCCTCTCCCTCCTCCTCCCTGTCCTTTTCTTCCTCCTGCAACACTTTTTGAAAACAGGGCCTCACTATGTACCCCAGGCTAGCCTCGAAACTCTCTTGCCTCTTTTTAGGTGCTGGAGTTGCATACAAGCAACACCAAATCCTGTTAGGCTTTGCCTTTGCTGACAAAAAGATCTTGATCTGAGCCAGGATAGCAAGTGTTCTTTCCTTTCCACTGCCCACCGTCTTCTAGTGTGTCCTCCTGTTATCTCCCTTTGTTGTTTAGAATAAATGGGGAGGGGTTGGAGAAGTGGCTCAGAAGTTTAGAGTGCTTACTGTTCTGTCAGAAGACCAGAGTTCCAGTGCCAGCATCCGTATCAGGCAGCTCATAATGCCTGTAACTGCATCTCCAATGGACCCAGTGCCCCTTTCTGGCCTTTATGGGAATGCACATACATACATTCATACATASACACATACTTAAAAAATCTAAAAACTTCCAAATGAAGATAGTCTTACGGCTGGCTCTATTTTCTAGATCCTCTTCCGAAACCCTCCTAGGCAGTTGCATTTGCTTTTAAACCCCCAAAGGTCTGTGCCGTAAGAAGATTCTCACCATGTAACAATCCTGAGCTTCTGCCATTGACTCCTCTTCCCATGTCTCATGCAAGCAAGATCCTGGATAAAACCAAACCAAACCACATAAAACCTCCGACTACTTCAGTTCTTTCGTGCCCCCTCTGCCCACTGCACAGGATGCTCATGCCCTGGCAAAGATCCCCGATGCTAGCGCGGCCATATGTCTTTGTTTGCTCAGCACATGCTGCTCTGCAGTAATTATTAATAGCACTAATGTTTGCTGTCACACGGACCTTCGTTGAAAAATAAGTTACTTGGTTTCTATAGCAATAGCCTCCTGGTAGCCAAATCTGAACACTTTTCTTTCTCCACTTTTCTTGGCTACCCTGCAGCATTTGACAGTGTCAATCAACCCCCCTGTCCTCCCCTAGCCAGCCGGACACCATTGTCTCCTGGGTCTCTGCTGCATATTTTGTTTTAATGAGATTCTCTTTCTTTCCTGCCTGTGTTGTGCCCTGAGAGTCTTGTCACAGCCTCTTAGTGTCTTGTATGTTCTCCTGGGAGTGGTCACCCAGCCCCAGGTCCCCAGTTCCAATCTGTCAGCTGAAGAGTTCTCTCTCTCTCTCTCTCTCTCTCTCTCTCTCTCTCTCTCTCTCTCTCCACCCATTTTCTAAGGCCCCAGTTTCTTATTCTCCCCAAGGAGTGTGCCACCAGCCCTAAAGGCTCTTCTCCCTTCCCATGAGACGATGGTCAATAGTTTACATTTTGATCAGTGTTTTTGCTGTGGCCTCACTGGATCCAGTCCTCTCCACAACCTGGTCAGTCACATGCCAGATAACTCTCAGAGCTGTGGATTAATGAGTACATCTAAATCCACYGCATTCTAGAGGACATATTTGCATCAGTAGCTAACCAAAGCAGATTTCAGTCTGAGAGAAGTGCACACCAATAAGAAAAACTTAGCACATAGGATAATGGCTTGAATAGCAAGAAGAGCCTTCAGCAGTAACAGTAAAGGTGTTATAGGGCGGGCCTTCTTGGAGACACACTCATTCACACAGACGAGTGAATTTCATACACCTGGGAGGGAGTGTGTGCAGCTCTGTCTGATGCTGTTTTGCTCTGGGCGGCTGGAAGACATTTTGGGTCCCTTGGCTGTTTGGTTTCCTCTACTTTCTCTGATTATGTACAAGTTAATTGCTACACATTGCCTAGCWACAGAATTTTATATTGAGCACAGTGGCACATAACCTCTTACTATCTTTTGATCCCACTGATAGAAAAGTGAGTCAGGGTGCTGCATGGGAGGCCTCAGACATTCTGGAATATCCTGTTTCCCTTGAATTGGTCAGATCTCCAATGGCTGATATTCAAAACAATCTAAACAGACCTCACGTAAAGTCATAGCTTCTAAGATACTCTCCTTCATCCAGGATGCAGAAAAGTACAGAGTACTCATTCGTTCAACGAACACTGATGGAGAACTTCCTCTGCACAGACTTCRTGCTAAGAGCTGTGGATAGTAAAGAAAAGGCTACAGTCCTTGTACTTAGGAGTCTTCTGATCCAGGATAGACTTGGGTGTGTGAGTGTAATGAGAACACGYATGAAGAAGWAAGAAATGTCAAGCAAGACACTAGCTTCAGGTGGCGTAACTGTTCTTCTCCCCCGGGTACCAGAATAGTTGTGAGGAACCGGAGTGGCTCCGTGGTTCAGAGTGCTCACTACTCTTACAGAGGACCTCAGTTCAGTTCCCAGCACCCACGCCAAGCCGCTCACAGCCTCCTGTAACCCCAGCTCCAGGGTACTAATCCTCTTCTGGCCTCCATAGGCATCTGCACAGATACACATGCACACATGTAACTATAATAAATCATTTTTTTTAAAAAAAAAAAAACAAAAAACTCCGTGATAAGTAGTTTGAAATGCTACCTTAAAGTTCAGCTTCTCTTAGGGCTGAAGTACAGAGC
>BDUI01005134.1:28210-41544 GCA_002335545.1 Apodemus speciosus
ACTGATGCAGAGGAGCACATGGAAATGAGTATAAATTTCACCTCTGAGAGAAAGGGCGCTGCCATTCCAGAGTGACCTTGCAAGGCTCTGTGGAGTACACAACAGCTGAATACAAATGTTTACCCACCACATGCTTTGACTCCAGGCTCTCTCTCTCTCTCTCTCAAGATTCATATCTGCAGAATGTATGCAGATGCTGCCTTCAAGGGAGGGCATTCACTCTCCCACTGCAGGTTTCTTGGATTGGAGATGTAAGGAATTCATTACCCTGACGGAATTAGCACCTTGCTCATCCACCCTGAATTCCGTGCCTTAGGGAGACTGAAGAGAGAACAGAACACTAATAAAGCCTACTTGGGTTATCCTTTGTCCTTTGTAGAACATTCCTATATAATCCATCCCAGGTCTCCCAGCAAMTGGAGATGGGTAAACAGGACGGATGCTATTATCTCTGCTTTAGAATTGAAGAAAGAGAGCACCSAGAGGTTAACTGATTTCCTCAAGTTCACCCACTGCATTAACCATAGAGATGAGACTCGAATGCCAAATCTGAGTCTCCTCATCCTACCTCATGCTTCTCATCCATATGAGAGACAGAAATCYATCTCGTTCCTTGGGATGCCAACTTAGACTGCCAGGCAAAACAAATCAAATAGTTACTGACTCTATCATCAAAAACTCATAGAAGCACACAGTCCAGGTATCTTATCAAATGAGGGAGAAATTCCTAATTATTTTCCTTTGAAGTGATAGGCTTCCTATCAATAATAGTCGTACAGGGCTAGGGAGACAGATGTGGCAATACAGCACTTGCTTTGCCAGCCTAATGGCCTGAGTGTGATTCCCCAGAATCCATCCAAAAAAGGCCAGGCACAGTGTCACAAGCTTGTTAATGCCAGTGCTCCAGAGGCAGAGGCAAGAGGAGTTACCTGGACAATTAGCAGTGCATACTTGGAAAGGTCCAAGAGAATGAGAGAGCCTGCCTCAAAAAAGAAGATGGTAGACATTGCCTCAGAGACAATACTCAGGGCTGGTCTCTGGTCTCTGCACATATGTATACAAACACACACACACACACACACACACACATCACTAAAAATTACTTATGCAAATAAAATCCATAGGAGTTTAGAAAGGTAACCTTTTTCTTAATGTTATAGTTTCTACAGAATGACAAGCCATGTGCACACATGTATATCAACATTGTTAGTCTGTCCCAATATATATAAGCACTACCTGAAAGCATTTAGTTAAAAGACAGATGGACAGAGGTCACTAGCCAGTTCATGGTGAGGTCAATGTCTCCAAGTAAAATTGTGACTATCTGAACCAGAATTCAGGATTAATAACCAMGTTTCCTACCATGCTGTGCCACCTCTCATGAACACATGTAAGTAAAAGACGGGGAATGTAGTTGGTGTGCCTAGAGCTTGCTCCCAAACTCCACTGCAATCTGTAAAGTTTTTTCCATACCTCAGGATCTAACACRCATGCTCTATTTTCTCTCTTGCTCACAATGTAGTAAAGCAGGCACAAAGGCYGTGTAAATGGGTCATAATATGGCTCTTCAGCTCCCCGCTGCCAGCTCTCAAACACCTGCATAAGACCTCAGTGCAGTGCGCATGCCTTTGTTATTACCCTGCTTGGTGGAGGTTATTTGCTCTTTGACGTTTCTTAGCAAAGGATGGGAACAATTTGGAACATCTTTCCCTTAGCGATCCTGGGCTTGGTTCAGATGGTGAAGGTAGAGGTCACTTTATTAATACAGCCATCAAGGAAAGCTGTCATGGTAACACATTGCATCGATTCCTTGAAGTACAGGAGACAAAGCCAAAAAGAGAAACTTTCAAGTCTATAAATACAGACCCATCACTGCTCAAGCATAGAAGCAGCTCATGGACAGGGCCAGCCTGGATGTATAGCTTTGAACCAAACACAAACACAAAGAGAAATCTCTTTGGTAATACGATGGATCACTGTGGCCATGAGAATAAGTGACCTTTCTGGTTTCTAAAGGAAAAAGGAATAGGACAAGAAATGACACTAAGTCTTGGCTGCTGCTGTCTTTGTATATATGAGAGCATTTTCTAGGTCTGCTTTTTGAATGTTCCAGACAAAACTGATAGAGGGACAGAATTCAAGGTTTTATAATTCATATTTTGAAAATACTTTGTTGTTTGGCAAGAGCAGATTATATAGTGTTCAATAATACTCACATACTTATATACACAAATGGACCCATAAACACATACATACCCATACTTACACATACRTGTATACATGTGCATGCATAGATAMCCATCACATGCACATACATATATTTATACACACATGCATACCTATGCACACATAGACATGCATAACATTCACACATATACACATACAATGCACATCTACATGCCCTCATCACCACATACACATGTACACACACACCCAAACCTTCCCCACAACAAAACAAAACAAAATAAAAAAAAACAAAAAAATCCTTAAGAACCTGAATAATTTAGAGATTTTCTTCTGGCTTTCCTCATCCAAGGTCCAGTAAGAAGAGAAATAATAAAGAAAATAATGCTCGCTCCTACTTTCTCCCTGTAAAATTAGGAGTAGTTTTATAGACCATGGCAATTCTGAGACCTTGTTTGTCTGCTTTTGTGTCTTGCTTACCAAAGCTGTAAGCAGAGCCTTCCTCATACCTTGCTGACTCCAGCTTGTCCACTAAGATTTCACACTTCATCTTTTGGCCACACAACTCTCTTTCAGTCTCACATTAACACAATAACCTTAGCTGTCAATGTCTTCTGGTTATCTTTGGTACACTGCTGGAAAGCATTCCAAAGACTAGAGTATCAGAAGGTATCAGGTCATGCAGTATTATTATATTGGCCATGCTATAAATAAATCACTCTTATCAACAGTAAAAAGAAAATTTAATAAAGGGAACCCTACAAAAACCCAGTCACACTGTTACCAAAGGAATGTCGGCTCTTTCTGAATCTGACTTAGACTTTACCATAAGAGAAAGAATTGTATCAACCAAGTATCAATTCACATCCAATCCTTGGACAAAGGTTATATAAAGGATTTARAAAATGAACTTCCTGATTACTGAAATAAGAAGCCCCTTTATAGTCAATAACAATAAAGTCTAGATAAACTTAAAATAAATATCGCCAACTAAGTTCTGTTTGAAAGAGCATACTTTCAGGGCTCATCTCTGTCATTACTAAATTCAGTTTGAAGCTGATCCAAGTAGAAAAAANTATCAGAAGGTATCAGGTCATGCAGTATTATTATATTGGCCATGCTATAAATAAATCACTCTTATCAACAGTAAAAAGAAAATTTAATAAAGGGAACCCTACAAAAACCCAGTCACACTGTTACCAAAGGAATGTCGGCTCTTTCTGAATCTGACTTAGACTTTACCATAAGAGAAAGAATTGTATCAACCAAGTATCAATTCACATCCAATCCTTGGACAAAGGTTATATAAAGGATTTARAAAATGAACTTCCTGATTACTGAAATAAGAAGCCCCTTTATAGTCAATAACAATAAAGTCTAGATAAACTTAAAATAAATATCGCCAACTAAGTTCTGTTTGAAAGAGCATACTTTCAGGGCTCATCTCTGTCATTACTAAATTCAGTTTGAAGCTGATCCAAGTAGAAAAAATACCAAATAGAGAGAGAACTGAAAAATGACATTAGGTAAAAATTTTTCAGCTCGCTAATCTACAACTTCATGCAGTTCAGAACAGAAAGATCATGAACAGTGTACTGGGGTTTCATTCTCATGCCTACTCCACAACTTAATGATGGATGCCTAGAACTTTGTGATGAAAAGGATTCTATAGCTCAGTACAAAAGAGCACCATTATTAAATAGCGACATTCTATTTTAGTTCATTTTGTGTTACCATAACAGAATGTCACAGACTAATTTATAATAATAAATAGCTATTTATGAGMTAAAGTTCTGGTCTTTTATCATAAAGTTCTAGTATTTTTTCATAAAAGGCTGGAAGGCATCATATGGTTGAAAGAGAAATCCCCATTAGCCCATCATGTGTGCATTAGTTCATTCTTAATAATACTTCGGAAAGGTCCCACTTCTTAAGAATGTTACGATGTCGACTAAACTTCACCATGTGTTTTGAAGAAGCCAGACTTTGAAACCAGAGTAGTCTCCTATGCCTGGGAAGGCAGAAATGACAATATAGATGTCAGCAGGATTCTCACTCTCAGCCTAGACCTTTGGCATTTCTACTTTTATTTTTGTGTGACCTGATTTGAATTTGGGCCTCCATATGTCAGCAGAACTCTAGAAGTTGAAAGCAATTCAGAACTGTTGTTAACAGGTATCTCAGTTCCATCCCTGTAGTTTGAAATGACATTAGTTAGGAGATATAGGATAAGATGCATTGTCTAAGAAGCAGTTCCATAGCCTGCAGGCATGGAGTCAGCCATATCTTAGCGTACAGACCATTGTACCATTGTACTGTCTAAGACCTGTCACTATTGCTTCTCCGGACTCTTCCCTTCTATATAAAGTACAGTATGCATGGACTAACACTCAARCTCTACCCTAAACTGATATGATTTAGATCTTGTCTAGGTTATTTGAAAAGTAGCTGTGAATGCTGGTACCATGGCTTCAATGGGAGTAAAGAGCAAATTGCAAGGCAAGGATGMCTTAGGATCCTCCTCTTCTGCTGCTGTAAGCAGTATTAAGACTATCCACGCTAGCACTATGAGTTACCTACATACACGTGCTTTCTTTCCTTCCAATGGCGGTGCATCTGAAAACTCTATGTTATTTTGATCTAGAACTGACAAAGCTGTGTCCTACTCTTTTCCCTGGTGTACATGAGGGACACCTGTTTACTTTCATTGACACGTCTGGACTCCAACCCAGGACATCATCATTTTACCTTTTACATCAATTGTAATTCCTTCTTGGTAGAAGAGGAAGCTGTTCTAGTTAATTTAGGACATTTAGTGCATCCATGGCCTCTACTCACCCATGGTGTGCTATCCTTACCCAGTTGTGACAAAAATAAATAAATACATCCATACATACATACATAMWKMATRCATACATACATACATACATACATACATACATACATACATACATGCAATATAATAATTGCCTAATATCCTCTGGGGGGGTCTTAATCTCCACAATAATTGGGACCAACTCCTATCAGCTGATGTCCTGGGACTTCCATAAACTGTGATAACCTCCATCTTTTCCAGTGCTATTTTTAATCATTTCAAAACCCTTTCTGCTGATTTAGTCAGTTAAGACTTACATTACACATTTCCTCTGCCCAATTCAAATGCCCTTCTTCTCCTCCTCTTCTACTTCATATGTTAATTCATGGATGGTCTTCAATAAGAGGAAAGCATTTTTAAGATTAGTTTCATGACATCATGTGACTACTCCATTTTGTTGACATTTCTCTTCTAGCCATTCTTCACAGTGTTGTTTTCTCTGCATATGGTACTCTTCAGGGCCCTAGACTCAGTTCTCACTTTGACATGACTGATACTCTCCTACCATGAGGCTGCATACTTTGTGTCTGATGACAATGACCTTCACCACTGGTATTCCACATCTCCATCTCCATAACGATCTGTCTCCTGAACCTTGATATAGTTTTACCAAATCATAACAAAACATTTGAGAAGAACTTACAGACACAGTCGATAAATCCAAACATATTTATTGACTTCTTTGACTGAATTCTTCTTCTGGTTCCTTCTCTTAATAAATCTCTCTGGGTTGTATCTACATAGTCAAATGTCACCTGGAAATCACTCACCCTTGTTATGTAAACAGTCTTCATTTGTGCCCTTCCTTCTCCTCTCCAGTGCTCTAACCTAGCCCATTCTGTTGAATGTCTGGTCTCCTTCTCTCCCAACAATTTTCGTCTAATTTCACCTTGTCTTTTCCTTTAAGACTCTAGCTGAATCATTTACATTTGACAGCTTCCCATTGTCTATTCCCACTCTGCAATGTCTATATAAAAACAACTACAGACAGAATGCCCCTAAAATTCTAACCTCCTTTGTCTGTGTGCATCTAGCCTTCCAACCACAGTCCACTCATCATTTAAGGACCTAATCAAGTTCCAGTCAGAAAACAAGCTATTCTAAGAATTTCAACAGAAAAAAATCCCTATTAAAGGAAATAGGGTAACAAGTGTCTGAAGACAGAAATTARTACAGGGCACCAAAGTAAGACTTGAACAGCAACTATGTCAAGGTTCAGGAGATAGATCATTTTGGAATCCTGATAGTAAAGGTCATTGTCATGAGACTCAAAGACAGGTGGTAGCTATTACTCAGGGACTAAGAAATTACAAGAATGAAGGGGGGATTTCTTGAAACTAATACTGTTGATGTGAGGCTTCATATACCTTATAACTGTATCTCTGAGGAGGGATGATGTCTGGCTACCTCTGTAGTAGTCCCTTGGAGATATGCTAGCAGGATGGTACAGGAGTCTCCAAGGCTCAGTGAGAAGCAGGTTCTGAGTAAAAATAAGCAAGGGATAAGATGGATAAGATTGGATAAATGTCAAGGTTTGAATGATGGGCCCTTGCTATGAGTACTGGTTAAGACAAACCATTAGGTAGGAAAGGGGAAATACAGTCACATACACCCACCTTCCCTCTTTGTCCTTTCTGGGGTCAAGTGTTGTTGAAATCCAGCAGAAAACATGTAGGGTTTTTTGTTTGGTTGGTTTTTTTAATAGTGCAACATCAGAGAAGAGGATCGGTGTTGGAAGATAACTTCTTAATAACYTGCTGGCCCTTTTGCGTCTCTTTACTTTAACTCATTCAGTTTCCCCATCTATAATACTCTTTAATTAKTATCTTCCTTGTGCGCACATTTGTTCTAATACAACTCTTTTTCTAGAATTTTCTCTAATCTCTAAAACATAGACACCATCATTTGTGTTTGCCTAACACTTTACACATACTTATTTTGTGGTCTTTTTTATACTTTGTCTGATTATCTCTGACTGTGTTTGTTGATTTTCCACCAAATTGTGAGTTTCTTTATACAAGTTAGAGTGATAACCACAAAATGTAGCTGGATGCCTGGCAAGGACAGTTGGCTGAGTGGATAAAACTAATAAGGCTATTTTAAGTGAAGCAACTCTAGATCACTTCTGTAATGTATTTCATCTCTGTAAGTAAATCAGAACTCTGTGGAAACAGAGAGCATGCTTTGTATTTCTTTTATTGTCTTGGTGGTGTTTAGTACAAGGTTTTACATGATGAAAAAGAGCTCGTTGATACTTAACCATCTAGTTTGTTCATTAATCAACAGAATTTTGGTACTAAATGATATGAAGATGGAGCATGAGGTTATAAACTTCAGGTAAGAACTCTAGTCAGACTTAAGTACATTTCTAGCATGTGATTTCAGCCATTAGAAGGTACAGTATACACGGTAAAAATCTTTCCTTGTTGAATTTTAATAGGATGGGCACCATCAAGAACCCAAATGKAATGTGCTTTGTAGTGAATTTTAAACTAATGAAATGTATGCTGGTTTCCATTTTTTCCTGTTTATATATTATCTAAGATATATTCCCCCAGTCCGTGAGATGATTAATCCTGGGTTACATCTGTTCCTTGTGTATTTATTAAATTCTCACAACCCTCCAAATCAACTAACTGATCATTTACATGTAGAGAAGGTATTGAATTTTAACTTAATCACTGGCTTCTCAGGAAAAGAGAGAGAGASAGACAGACAGAGACAGAGACAGAGACAGAGACAGAGAAAGACCTCTGCTCAACAGCTGCTTTACATTCAAGTCCAAAAGGAAGAAAAATAGCTTTAAAAAAAGAGGGGAGTGATATTTAATTAACTATTGATTTCTTCTCAATTATTCAAGGCAAGCAATTATCGATATTGATGGAACAGATATTTCCCTGTGTCTAGTGCCCAAATGAAAGGAAATATCCCATTCTGCAATCTGCTGTCTAGATAGAGAAATGCTCAGAATCTTTAACTTTAAATGGAAATGGTTACTTGGATCTGTTAATTCCATGTTGCCCCAATTAAACAGATATTTCTTGAAGTGTAAGCAAAACAAGATCCTGAACACCTATGTATACTTTCCAAATGGACAAAAACCAAAACAGAGCAAGACCCACCAGGGTTTTACCCTATAACCCTGTGCTTGGGGGACCTTGCTTCATAGCTACAGATGTTGACACATCAAAATAATGACTGACAAAATACCATAATTTGGGTTCGATCTAAACCACCCACTGAGAAGCAGCTTGTATGCTCGATGCCTCTAATCCATGTGACACTGCCTTGTGTACCAGCGTTTCAAACATAAATGATTAACTAGTGCTAATTATACCAATATATTATGCAGCTGTCTTCTATGTCTCCCTGGAATGTTGAGGAATGGAGTCACTCTGGACTCTGTTTAGGGAATTTGATTATTAGCTCCATGGATGTCCAGCGCCACCTTCCCTCAACCATTCACACACAGGAGCATTCCTATGTTTGTGGGTGTGGACAAAGCCCCTCTTCAAGATGACATGGTATTGAACATAATTAACAGGCAAAGCAAATGCTATCTATAGTTATTACGTGGGAGGTGGGATTATTTTGTAACAATGATTTTATTTAATAGCACTATTTTGGTGTGTGTGTGTGTGTGTGTGTATGCGTGTATGTGTGTGTGTGTGTGTGTGTGTGTGTGTGTGTGTGTGAATCCATGTGTCATCTTTGGAGAAATTGGGCCATGACATTTTTTTTTTAATGAAAAACGGTTATAATTTATAAAAGCTCCTTTTTCTGCTCTGCGCCCCGCCTGCCCCCTGTCCAGAGTGGTCTATGTGTTAAGTGCTTAAGCAGCAATGTTGTTGGAAAGCATTCGTTCGTGCGTTCGTTCTTGGCTCTCTTAGTCTTTGTTGTTGTGTTAATTTCCCTGGGTTCTATTTAACATTCTGCTAAATCAGTGAAACCTTGATTATCTAAGAGAATACAAGACATTGAATTAATGAGGATAATGGGAATTTTGAAGATATGAGAAATTATTAGAGGTGAAAGTTCTGTGACAGAGGCTGTGAATGAATTTCAGTCAGGAACTGCTTCTTGACTTTTTTCCAACCTGATTCTGTTCCTTGATGGATGTAATGAAATTTTGGTAATCAGGGTTTCACTGTTGCATTTATTACTGTTCCCAAATCAAGGTAACCTTGGGCTCTACTCCCCATATTTACAAGGTAATAAAAAAAATAAAAAAAAAACCTCTGATGGGCTGTCAGGGACAAATGTGACTGCTCTTCCTCACATGCCTCTTCCCATCTGGCTGCTGCCTGCCTGGAGCATGCTACTTTTCTCACACCCTAAGCCTGCATTTCCCTGCTTCCCTGTGGCCTCTTTGCATGCACGAAAAGGCTGGACTCGGTTCAGGGACGATGGATGGATGTCCTGACCTTAGAGGTTGTTGGTCATTTTAGCAACACTGCTTTGCATTTTAAACGGCACTCATCTGGCTTCAAGGTTCTGCTTTCTTGTATCAGGCACTTGTCCTTTAAAAACCTAGGAGGTCACAACAGGTCTCACGTACATAAGAATTTCCAAACCAGGAGTATTACATTCCCTTAGATTCGATAGCCTGAACTGGAAAATATCCAAGACTGCAGGGAAAAGGTGGTGGTGGGGGGGAACCTATATGAAAAGGCCTAATATGATCAAAACAAAGGCAGCCGACTACATTTGTTTGGAAATTGGAGTCACATGCTTAGTTTGTGGAGGGAAGGGGGGAGCACAAGATCGATAGAGAATTTCTTTTTTAAAGCTGAAAACATGATGTTCCAGATGAACTTAAATTGATTCTGCTTCTCCTCCTCTCCCCTCCCCTCCCCTCCCCTCGTTCTGCAGCTAATGTCTGCGACAATGAGCTCCTGCACTGCCAGAATGGAGGGACCTGCCAGAACAATGTGCGTTGCGCTTGCCCAGACGCCTACACCGGCATCCTCTGTGAGAAGCTGCGGTGCGAAGAGGCGGGCAGCTGTGGCTCCGACTCCGGCCAGGGAGCACCCCCGCGGGGCTCCCCAGCACTACTGTTTCTGACCGCGCTGCTGGGGACTGCCAGTCCCCTGGTGTTCTAGGGGTCACACCCAGCCCTCCAACAGGCCTGTGCTGTGGGGAAGCAAATACAACCCAAGCGATTGCTACTGTCACAGGAAACACGCACACCCACTCCAACACAGTGTATAAAAGAAGAGGGCCTAACTGAACTAAGCCATATCTCTCAGAACCGGACAGCACATCGCACATCGGAGTCAAGACTGTTCATCATTGACTCCAGAGGAATTGGCAGCTGTTGCTATTATCACTGCAAATCTCATTGCCAGCTGCAGAGCTGATTGCGGATTGGAAAGGCTGTGAGAGCGCCCCCAAAAGGAAAGACGACAAACAAACTGATCAACCAACCTAAAAACATTCGCTACTCTACCGTGGTGCACCCTAGTACCGCTCTGCTCAGTGTGTGGGCCAACCAAATAAAAGCATTCTTCGCTGTCAGGTGCATTGTGGGTATAAGGAAATCTGTTACAAGCTGCCATATTGGCCTGCTTCAGCCCCCTACCCCCAAATCCCTTCCAACCTGTGCTTTAGTGAACGTTGCTCTGTAACCCTTGTTGGTTGAAAAGATTTCTTTGTCTGATGTTAGTGATACACATGTGTAACAGCCCCCTCCAAAGCGCAAGCCAGTCATACCCCTGTATATTTTAGCAGCACTGCGATCCCAGTGCCCGCTCGTATCCACTTCACAAGAGTGGTTAGAGGAAAAGAGAAAGTGTATCTATCCTTTTGTATTCAAATGAAGTTATTTTTCTTGAAATAATGTAATATGTAGATTTTTTGTATTATTGCCAATTTATGTTACCAGACAATCTGTTAATGTATCTAATTCGAATCAGCAAAGACTGACGTTTGATTTTTTGGTCCTCTTTGGTTTTGTTTCGTTTCGTCGTGCAGAGATTTCTCTGTAAGGGCAACGAGCGTGCTGGCATCAAAGAATATCGGTTTACATATAGCAAGTGTAATAAGATTCCACCAAAGGACATTTTAAATGTTTTCTTGTTGCTTTAACACTGGAAGATTTAAAGAATAAAAATTCCTGCAGAAATGATATCAGGAAATTGTATGGCCGTTTCTTAAGATGAAAGGAGCAACCACCCAACAGTTTCCCAGTCACGTCACTGATTTTGTGTGGACTGAACACAGTCAGCTGACAACTTTAGTAACCAGGAAGATGGATTGATGGTCACTAGCTTGGACAACGTCTGCAAAATATGAGACTATTTTCCACCTGGGAAAAAATTATAACCGCAAAAACAGAGAGAAAGAAATATCTAAGTGATTGCCAAGATTATGCCAAAGCCTGTTGGCAGAGCACTAAGAGACTTTTATTTTTAAGTCATGCTATTTTCACAGATTTATGGTGATCATGTGACTCTAGGGATGCCGATCTATGTATCCTTCCAAATACAGTGTTTACATGGAGTATCATAAGAGGCCACCTGGGGAACCAGGACAGCAGCAGGGAAATTGAGTGATTAGCAATTTGACTTTGAATATATTCTAAGTATTTAAATGAAATATCAAAATATACAGCAGCAAGTAGACATAACTGCTGTTCCTGAAAATAAAGTCTGTTTCAAGTACTGCCCAAGGTGTAATAAATTCTTGTTTCTGCCTTTTATTAGGCCAATTATGGTACAAGTCAGCAGAGGGAACTGGGGTGGGGGATCACTGCGAAGACTTGGAGGGGCTGAAACGTGTATCGGTCTATGTTCAATCCCAGCACACTGCCACCCTGCAGGTGACAAACGTGTCAGCAAATGGCATCTCTTGGAATCAGAAGTAATTATGAGGCCAAACCAGAAGATTAAAGACAATGAAGTCCTACATGACTTGGTGGGACAACAACCTATGRCAGTACTAGGTCAGACGCCTCTTTTCAGACTGAATGCTTCATCCCACTTCCAGTCTCGGCTGAACCGGGGGGGGGGTGAGGGGGGCCCGAGGAATGTCTTCTGATAAATAACCTGAGTCAAAACTAGATGAAGGAACAGCATGTCTTATTGGTTTTGTTCCCAGAAAAGCCAATTCAAAGAAGGCAATAAAAGGTAAGCAGGTAATTCCTGCTCTGCCTGCCACCCCACGTCCAAGTCGATTGACTGTTTGTTATTCAAACCAACAGCCTCTTTTGATATAAGAAATAGGGAAAGATGGAAATAAATTAGCGCTTTGGCTTAGTGCCAGAGTGGCCAACCAGAAATGGCAGATTTACATTAGAAGCATAAATAGAAAATTATATTCCCGGCTCGCCAAAGAATACACATGAAAATTCTGATAGCATACAGAGTGTGAGATTACTTCTAATGAGGTGGATTTCTGATATTAAAATGGAGTTTWAGTTGTCTTACAGTTTATTAGCACAAACCGAAGGCAGACTGTTATTTCTGGCAATGCTGCCCTCGGTTGTTACCCAGTCCCGGCTTTGTCACAAGGATCAGGAATCAGACACTGCACAATTCAATACGTGGGATTCCAAAAGCTAATTCTGAAATTTAATGAAGGCCTGATTTAGATCAACTCATCTGCATTTTATCTTTATGAGACTGTAAGAATCTAAATTGATGAGGAATATCTTGCATTCAGTGTACTTAGATATAGTTCTCTGAATTTCTTGAAGTGATGTGATCTGCTTTTAATAAAAATTCACTTTTAGGTATATAACAAACGTAAATGAAATGTTCTTTTTAATCTGGTTCTTTGAAAAGTCAGTTCATTTAAAAAAATGTCAGCCTACAGGATTTTCTCTGCTGCTTTCTAGAATTCTTTGAATCTGCAATATTCTGTCCTGAGACAGGGCTGAGGCAGATGGGGTAGACTAAGTCGTACTCACAAGTCAGCTGGAGCTCTTAATGTTGTTTCCTGGAAGGGTCTTTAATGTGGGCAATACAGCCATCCCATGTCCTCTGTCAACTGCCCTACAAAGAAGGAGCATCATTGCTCCCATGATTGATGTGTAGAAAACTCAAAAGGGAGAGGTGTGGGGGGGGTGGGGTTGAAGTGTCAGCTATCTAGAAAGTTTTGCTGCTGACAGGGAGTTACGTAATCTTTCTTCCCTACCATGAGGGGGGAATGAATGATCACACAGCATAAGGGCAAATATTGGAAGGGCCACCTTTAGCCTCCTCTGCCTTTGCCCGGTTATCCAGTCTAATTAGATGTCCCCACAGGACGGTGACCTCCTGTAGGCAGGCAGCAC
>BDUI01005134.1:67612-82872 GCA_002335545.1 Apodemus speciosus
AACTCACTCTGTAGACCAGGCTGGCCTTGAACTCAGAAATCCGCCTGCCTCTGCCTCCCAAGTGCTGGGATTAAAGGCGTGTGCCACCACCGTCCAGCCAAAGCTGTCTTGAAATCTCCCCATTTGGGGTTTAAATATGAGACAATACCCCATTACAATGTAAAAGCAAGAGACTCAGGAGCTAAGTAGATGTGAAATGACAGGGAATTATGGAGAAGGGAGGTAGAGGGGATGACGAAAGTGGAATAGATTTATTCTTGACCACGGGGATCATTCTTGACCACAGGATTCTAAACCCAGCAGTGCCCTGTCAGCCAGTTCCCCAGGCACTCCCAATCAACACTTTCTAATGCTTTGATCACCACTGGATATTGTTGTCTAGACCTCTTCCCCTTCATTCTTCACTGTATCCATATCACTTGTGCCAGAGCTTTCTTGCCTACCTACTAAACTGCTATAAAATCCTGCCTCTGCCTGTCCCTAATCAGTTCACCCTGCTGCCTGCTGCCAGGGGAGATGGATGATACATACTGTAAGAATGCCAGTTCTGCCCTTTTAGGAAGACCTTTGGAGATACCCATTTTAATATTTAATGAAACCCATGTGCCTTACCATTTTATGACATCCACTCAGAAACCTGGGTATTGGCTAAACAAACCTATATTTTGCAGCCTCCTTGTTCCAGTGCAGATAAGAAAACCAAGTTCTAGTCACAGCATAGCAGAGACAAAAGGAAATGTATGTCAGGACTGGGTGGAAAGAAACCCAGACAGACACATCATTACTTAATGCTTGCTTACAGAGGGATTCTCATTTTAAATGCCATGGTTGTTGGGTAATTTCATTAACCAGTWAGTTAGTTTAATTACATGAAAACATGGGAAAGAGGGCTCAGATGCTGCAAAAGAGCAGAGCAAGAGAATGTCCTCTATCTGTGTTCCTCCAACTTCTTTGCACCTATTTGAGTCTCTATTAGAACACTGAGCTTATTGCTCAGGAGTAGATTCTACCCAAAAGTAATGGAGAGTGAGAGAGTTGAGTGCAGGAAGACAGATGAATAGAATGGAACTGTGGATAGAGGCCACAACTCTAATGCCTTTGGTGGCCACGTGGTCGCAAGACTTTAAGAATAATGGAGATTATACACCTTGCCTAAGATCACCCACTTTCCATTCTCTTTCAAAACTCTGTGAAAAACCAAGTAGCTCAGCAGTGAAGTCTTGCTGCAAGGGAAGACCTTTGTTGACCTGCCCACTGGATTTGTGGCTCTAGACTGGTCCACCTCTAAAGAGTCTTTAGAACCAGGGCTAGAAATTCTCTGACTCTTGGTCTTCTGCTTTGAAAGCTGATACAGTCCAAATGCCATCTTCTAAGATTCACAAGTGTAGAATCTGTTTTCACTTATAACTCTGTGTGTCTGTGTGAATGTGTGTGTGTATGTGTACGCACACATGCGTGGGTATACATGCATGTATGTAACTGAGATTTGAACCCAGGACCATGTCTATGCTAACCAAGCACTCTAGCACCTCTGTGACTTAGTTAAATCTCAGGCCCACAGGAGTGTTATTAAATCAGAGGAAAATGAGCTTTAAAATGATGATAGCAGTTTCCCTACTTCTATTTCCCAGTTACAAGAAAAGTTCACTTTTCTAAATGATGCTAAGTCATAAGTTGATGACACCTGTGTTCCTTGATTTCCAAACCTCTCCTTTTGTATGAAGATTTCTTTCTCATTGATCCAGATGTCTGCAGATTATACAAAGTCCCTATCTCTGGCTGGTTCCAGTCATAGCCTACCCCTTTCAGCAAGAGATTGTCCTCTGAAGACAAGAATGGATTTATGCACATGTACTATTTGTAATCTCATCCCCTAAAGCCTTAAGAAATGACTCGTATTTTGAGACAGGACCATAAACTATTTGGTAGGGCTTTATAATTTCAAGAACAAGAATCACAAAGAAAAAAAATATAGTGCAGAAAAAAACAACAATAAATGATTAGAGAACCATATCTGTAAAAACAACAACAAGAAAAGAGATGTTTCCTGAACATAATAGCTAAGGCACGTGACCTTTTCTTCCTTGTAAATAAGAAGAGAAATTCTCTAAATTAAGCCAGTCAGAATGACAAACCCAAGAAGTGCCTCCTGACTTAGACCTGGGTCTCAGGGCAGAGGATATTTCTGGGAAATCAAGCAGAATTGAGGTTCCCCTGAGAAAACAGTTAAGATGAAATGAGGAGATGTTTGAAATTTGTATCAAGTCCCCCTTGCTGGCAGGCTGTGACTACTCCACTGAACATTCATTCACTTCTGCATCTGCACATAGTCCTTTAAATGCAATAATGTGATGTGTTAATGTGATTAGAGCTTGTAGCTGTTTCTAAACCAATACCTAGAAGGTACCTCCCAGCTATGTACTGTGTTAAGAGAAAAGATAAAACAGGCTCAGAGCTGGTGCATGATGCTCAGATGCATTGACTTTGAAATACAACATTAGGACTGAATGGGATCTGACCCTCATGCATTCCCAGAACACAAGGTCCCTTCTCTCTGGTTCCCTTTGTATCTCTTGGAACTGGATTATAAACCACCCATGGCACTGAGAGTGCTCAGAGTTCAGACATCACCAAGGAGAGCAAGAAAGCAATGTTTCCCGTCTTTGTTTATCCTCAATCCCTGTATTTATTTGATTCTCTGACTTATGAGGACCTAAACATTGATACTCACACCAAGGATCAAATTATAAGAAAGATTGTAAAGAACCATAAGAGAAAAATGACTTTGGAGTTACTCCTGCAGCCTAARTTACAGGAGGAGAGTTTTGGATGTAAACCATTATCCTCCTGGCCAGGGAATTCTTGGTGAAATAAGACTGGAGATGTCTGGACTGCAGCAATAAATGACAGGTCACTCAAAAGGAGATGCTTCCCATGATGACTTGAAGGGACTGTGTTTAAAGGCCTGGGCAAGAAGATGTTAAGATCTTCTGGCTGGAGAAACAGCTCTCATCCTCTTGGCCTAGAAAAGCCAGCCATCACCATGGAATAAAAGAGCCTGGCAACCAAGGGGGGGGCACTTGAACATCCATAGGGGAACAGCCTCTGACAGCTTCTGGCTGGCAGGAAGAGATCCTAGGGAATCTGTCCTTCCAAATTTGATCTGTGCCTCTAAGCCAAGCCTAGCTGGATCCAGAAGGCAAAGAAATCCTTGTGTATGATGTATGAAGGACCCAGCAGAGGTAAACCAAAGTAGGGGCAGATGAATACACCTTTTGCCAAGTCACAGGGATGGATACATGGAGAATGAATGGCATCATGGGATATCTTACTCTTCCCAGACACCAGCTGAGTGAGTCAGCTCACCACAGGATCCAAATGGCTTGATTAGGAATATATTTAAAAGGTTGTCGTAAGTTATTCTGTCTTGGCTGGTAGCACCCTGAAATGCTAGCAAGCTTCTGATTTCACAAAAGGGCAAAAAAGATGCTTTGCTATATACTCAATGCAAAGCAGGTAGTGAAAGTGGTAGCCTCGAGGTCTCCAAAGCCATCTGTAGTAATGGTCCTTATTTCAATTATTTTTCTATTGCTATGATAAACCACCATGCCCAAGACAACTTGAAAAGAAATTGTTTACTTGGCTTATGGTTTTACAGGGTTCGAGTCCATGATGGCTGAGTGAGGGAACAGCTGATTCGCAACCACGAGGCAGAGAAAAAGGGAGCACACACTGGCAATCACATGAGACATGAACCCTCAAAGGCCGATCTGGTAACACACCTCCTCCAACAAGGCCACTCTTCCTATCTTTTGCAAAAAAAAAAAAAAAAAAAAAAAAAAAAAAAAAAAAATTCTACCAACTATGGATCAAATAGTCAATTGTGTGAACCTAGGTGGGGGGAGGGAGGTATTTTCATTCAAATGACCACAGTACTGTTGTAGTGACCCTGTATTTGGAGGTCATTGGTCTTTGGCATGTAAACTTAGCCTCAGAGGAGCCCCTGTTCCTCAACAATGAAATCACCAGTTAAGACCGCAACTGAAATATTAAAAGTACAGGGAAATCCCAAACATGCAGTAGAAGACTTGGGAATATGTCTTAGAGAAACATTTTCTATATGGAGCCACATAGCAGATACTTTAGGTTTCATGGGCTTTAATCCCCTGTGTTGTAATTACTTAATTCTATCACTGCAGCACAAAAATAACCACAGGCTAAGGAAACAAATAGGTGTGGCTGTGTTCCAACAAGGTCTTACAAACAGAAAGGACAGGCAGACTCAGCCTTGTAGCAGTACTTTGAGGCCCCTGACAGTGTTGGATTTAGAATAGTCAGAGAATCCTGCCATCGTTTGTATCCACAAAACGAGAGGCTGGAGTGTCCTTGCTTTACATTTTATACTTACATTTGCATTCCATTCCTGTTTTCTACTTGATTGTAAGCTACACAGAAACAGGAAGATGTCTATTTATCTGTCTGTGGTTACTACCTACAATTATGGGAGTGAATAAAAGAATCACTCAAAAAATATAACTATCAATAAGAGATTATATAATTTATAGTTCCTTTGCTTATGGTAACCTACATTGAACCCTTCTTTTTGCACTTGTTCTTATTTGTTCTTTTTTTAAAATACTTGATGATCAGAAAAAAATACAGAGAAATATATATATATATAAATATATATATATATATATATATATATATATATATCCTATGTGGGTCCTAAATGTCGTGTAAAACTGCAGTGCAGGTTCATTCACTGACTACTGCTCTGTTTCTTTAAAGAAGGGAGAATAGGTTAACTCAAACAAACAACAGCTGACAGCAGAAAAGTAAGCAGGCTCCTAATCAATGTGTTTGCTAATGAGACTCCCTGGATGGGGGGTGAACCACAACACATGAACTAGGTGTTTATTTGTAACATATGTTCAAGCTATGGAATGGGATAGTAGTTGGAGCTTTGTTTAACATTCATGGACTTTAAAGAGTAAAAATCTCTGTAACTCCCAATTATTATGATCTATACTTATTCCCTATCTTCTGATCCTGATATTCCCCAGAGCCTATGTGACACATCTGCTGTCCTTAATACTTCATAAAAGATAACTTTGGAACTACCTGTGAGTTTCTATTCTTAGACCCAACCAGTAAAGTAGACCTGAAGACAGAACCATATAAACCCACTGGCAGCAGACAGAAAGAAAGCCAGAAAAAAAAATGTGTCAAGCAGTTTAAGTGTTAGAAAGTTGACTATGCTCAGGGCAAGAAAAGTGTCTCTATGTTGGCATTAGTAAGCACTTTGAATCATTTGATCGTACAATCTTAAAGTAGAAGAGTTCATAGCTTTCCCATAGCAATAAAACAAACTTTCTTATTTTGTAGAGTTTAAGGGACACAAAGACCCTAGGAAATGTGTTTTCAGCTTGAATGCTTGGAAATATCTATGATCAAGCATCTAGAAAGAGCTCTAACCTTCCTTTCTAGGTCACTGGGTTCACTCAATAAATATTTATTGCACATTCACCAAGTCTTCAGCTTAGAAGAAAGYGAATCTAGACACTGTTAGCTCAGCCAACCCTTTGTTGATCCTGCATACAAACTGCTATCTAGGTGTTTTTGTGGATACTGAGAAGATGGGTATTGGATTCTTGCTTTACAAATTTCACAGAGCCATAAACAAGTCTCTGGACACTGGTAATCTTGGCTTGTGCTATCTTTCCTGTGCTTCATCTGGAAGCACCTTGTGGGGGAATGAAGGAAAAGAAGAAGCAGTAGACAAAATATCATTTTCATTTTTATGTGAAAACAAATGACCTGTTATGTTTATTCCAATCTAAGTAAAGTATGGATTTCATCTGTGTTATTGTTAGTTATCAAATGTGTCCCTGATAAAATTTCTTTCTCCTCTTTCATTTTTCCTACTGGCTCTTCCCACCTTTCCCCTGAGGCAAACGTCCATTAGTCTGAGCATTAAGCACAGGCTGGTAAGTTACTAAGAAAAGAACCGATGAGTCGGGAAAGATCCACATTGGTATTTGTGCATGCTGTCTGAAAGTGTCTTTGTTTAGTATCAAAGGAAGTTCTTGTCCATCAGTCCATAAATGCCACACAGTGTTTTACAYAGGGCAGATGAGGAGAAACACTGAACTCTTCAGGTACATGTATGTCTAAAATTATATGACATACCATGATCCAATCCCCATTTTTACATCCCCCCAGAGGTCCTAATAAAACCGATTATTACMTTCTGAAAGTGTGATGAGAATATGGATTATGACAAATGCTTCTTAGAATTTTACCATAAATAATTAATGTAATCAAAGCCAATAAACAGAAGATAGTTGTATAGTGAGGAACAAAGATAATCACTTCCTTTTGAATTTCTTAATTACTTTGAGGATTCCTTCTAAAGAAACTACAGAGCAGGAGCGAAGGAAGATATTCACAGCTGTGGCTCTTGAGCAACCAGTGGGCAGCTTTATTGACACCATCTGCCTGTGAATTAAGTACTATGTAGTGAGAAAACTGGCATATTTTCAATTCCAATTGACACACTTCAGGATACACACATAACCTACATCTACCCCTTAACACTATGTGAAGAGACATCATAGGAGCTGAAAAACTGTCTGATACCTAAAGTAACGATAAAAGCTAAACACTGGAGGAAAAAAAAAAAAGACATCCCAGACTGACACAGATATTCTTAACAGAGTGTGTAGGATGTTCTGATAGGGTTTTCACCATGAGCTAAATCCTGATGTTGAAATGAAATAACTAAATAAATAAARCCTCTAGCCAGGCTTCTCTGAGGAGTGATTCCTTGTGTTGAATTTGCTAATTGCAGCTAGGATGTACATGTTAGTCCTCATTCAGTCGTCACATTCCTGTCCCTGTGGATCATCTTTAAGAGAATAATACAGGGGTCTATCAGCTGCTATTTTCAAATTCTCCTTGGGGAAATAAAGCAATGTCCTAGAGTCCTGGTGTGCACAAAAAGTGTCTGGAATTACAGAGCTTGCAATCTACTCCTGTGACTGCATGACACCTTTCTAGTTGAACTGTATGGTGGTAATTCAAATATGGATAAAGAATACTCAACAAAGAAGTCATTTGGGTAGCAGGTCGCAATGCTGAAATTGACATCAACACTCACTTACGAGCAAAGACTGTACTAAGATAATTATAACATGAAGATTTGACTCCAGCTGCCATAATCACTGGGTCAGAAACATTAACACTGAGCATACACTGCTGACACGGGTATAGCTTCACCTAACTCTTCTCTATACAGACAAGAAGATGGTTTTGTAAATACAGCTAACAATCCAAAGACATTCGTCACAGTTTCATTCAATCAACAAATATTTTATGAACATGAATGATGAGTTTGTATCAGGCAGCATGCAGTGTGTGTATGTGTGTGTGTGTGTGTGTGTGTGTGTGTGTGTGTGTGTGTGTATGTGTGTGTGTAAGTGAGGGGTCTCCTTGGTTTATATATTTTGAAGCTGAAAGAATTTTCAGAAAGGTAGAAAAGAATGCATAAAGGGTGTCATGGTTTAAATAAAAATAGCTCCCATAAGCTTGTAGGAAGTGGTACAATTAGGAGGTGTAGCCTTGTTGGAGTAGATAGGGCTTTGTTATAGGTGTGTCATTGACAGTGGGCTTTGTTTCAACTACTCAAACTAGGTCCGATGTCTTTCTCTCTTCCTGCTGCCTGACAGTCCAGATGTAGAACTTTCAGTTACTTCTACATGCTGCCATGCTTCCCACCATGATGATAATGAACTAAACTTCTGAATTGTAAGCCAGCCCCAGTTAAATGCTGGCCTTTATAAAAGTTGCCATGGTTATGGTGTTTCTTCACAGCAATAGAAACCCTAACTAAGACAGTGGACCAAAAGTGAGCACCCGCACAGAGTAAAATTAAAAAATAAGTAATCAAAATGTTAGAGCCCAAAACTGAAACAAGCGCAGACTAATCCATAAAAATATCATAATTGTTGTACCAATTGCTATCAGGAGCACTGCTATAATGTCTCTTCCCTGCTGATTCTGGCCACATATTCCTTGATCACCTCTTCCATAACCGTGAATTTTATGGAATTTTCTGCAAGCAGAAGGGTCATTCTAATTCTTCTTTCATGATCATTGATGAAAATCTGTTTCTGATCGTTGGTAGCTTGACTGTGATTTTATTAGCTTCATAACTCATTATCGGGAATGTAAAACTGAATTTGACCATTCCTATCAACTTTAGGAAAGTATATCTAGCAAGAAGAAAACCCCTCTTTTGATTTGGTTACAACGTCAGAACCAAATCATTGGTGACTTTTCTATAACTAACGAGGGGAGGAGTCTTCCCTAGACTTCAAGCACCACAGCATCCAAGCTGCTGTCTTCTCTGAAGTACAGGGACTTCCTCTGCCTGAAGACATCGACACTGCAATGCATTCACTTCAAATGGCCCTCCATTATTACATCTAACACAAGATAAACAGGCAGTGGAGATTGTTTCTGGAAGATGTGCTTGGACTATATCAGTTAGCAATAACTTAACTACAGCTTGTAAGCATGAGCCTCATAAATTTTAGTGAGTGTGTGTGTGTGTGTGCATGTGTGTGGTATAACATTCAAACTTCTCTTTACTAAGTCTTCAAGTCACCTCAGCAGGATTCAACACAAGAACAACTGTAACAGAGGATAATGAAGTACAGAAGTTGGGTTAAGTTAAAATATCTTATTTATTAGATTTTAGCTAAAATAAGACCCTATGTGGACTTTTGTTAAATATCCCCCACTTCCCATAAAATAAGGATGACACAAATGAGGGTGAAGCAAACTACTTCAAATGCCCTCCAGGAGTTAGGAATGTAAGAAGGAACATCAGACAGTTTCTACAGTCAAATGGCTTTCAATCAAACCAGTAAACCGGAAACTACCACACAATGAATTGTTTGCTGACACAGAGAATAAACATATGGACTACCCACAGAAACACATAGAGGACAATGTCATTCAGTCTTGGCACATAGCAGGAACTCGTTTAATTAACAGTAAAACCCAATTCCAGTTCACTCAAGCCAGCAGTTTAGGACTGGATAAAAGATCTTTTATAAAGGCTATATTCTACTTTGAGAAACATTTTAGTTTATGATCCATATGGTGGCTACTAACAAGGGAGAGATTGGAGCTAATTAGTGGTGGAGTCTTGCTAGACGTTCAAAGTGATAAACTAGAAAGAGCGCCTTTCCAGTTTAATCATCTGTCAAGGGTCGAGGAGGTTTTCTGAGCAATATGAGTTAGAGATCAGAATCTTGTCCCTAGGAGAGCATGCATTGGACTGGAAGATGTCACCCATTTATAGCCTACCTTTAATCACTATTTATCAAGAATTTACAATGAGCTGGCTCAGGGCCAATGAGTTCATGTGATAAATGGCATTTAATGCATTTCATATATCTTTTGTTGGGACTTCTTAGTGCCCTTGCAAATATGGAATTGGGTGGCTAAGGCATTGTCTTATTTAGGGTAATATTGCTGTGAAGAATCATCATGACCACAGCAACTCTTACAAGGAAAACATTTTATTGGAGCTGGTTTACTTTTTCAGAGGTTCAGTCTATGATGGTCATGATGGGGAAAATGGCAGCCTCCAGGCAGACAYGGTGCTGGAGAAGGAGCCGAGAGTTCTACATCCTGATCTGAAGGCAGAGGGAGACTATGTGCCACACTGAGTGTGGCTTGAATATGAGACCTCAAAGCCTGCCCCACACTTTCTTTAACAAGGCCACACCTTCTCCAACACAACACCTCCTAATAGGGCCACTCTCTGTGGGCCAAGCTTTCAAACACATAAGTCTATGAGGGCCACACTATTCAAACCACCTCAGAAGTCCTAMTGTTTGCCTGGAAAATATATGAAGTGCATAGCTAGAGTTTGTAAAACAGACTTTCTGACCCAGTGTCAGTTGTGGACTGACTGTGTGCCAGGGACAAAACGAATGTCACAGGTAATGTAGGGGAGAAGAAAGTGAAAATCCCTGCCTGTTGGCAGGAAGACTGACAAGAAGCAAGAAGTCCAAACTCATGGACAACAGGTGCAATGAGAACTGGGTTTCTCCCCGAGGTCCCACTGCTGCACTTATTCTATGCTGTCAATCAAGCCTCTCTACTGGTTCCTGTTTGTAACTCAATGCTTTCATGATTTTTCTAGTGTTTTTCTAGTTTTGAACACTTTCCCTATAGTTGTTCCCATAGTACCTTCCTCAGGTCATTGAAGTTTCTGACGCTAAGCCATCTCCCTTAAGGGACTTCAACAAGGTGTCCCTATCTGCCTTTGTTTTCCTTTTCTTTATACTATTTACCACTAGTCATCTCTTCTCTCTCTCTCTCTCTCTCTCTCTCTCTCTCTCTCTCTCTCTCTCTCTCTCTCTCTCTCTCTCTGTCTGTCTCTCTCTGTCTCTTTCTGCACAAGCATAATTTCTTCCCTCATTTGTGCCCCATTTAGAATGTAAATGTAAAATGGTTTCATTTTGCTTTCTGGTGTTCAATATATTACAGGACAGTAAATCCCTGTAAATCAGTAGATGTGACATCTGTGTAGCCTGATGTCATAAAGGCTCAGAAAGACAGAAGGCAAAGATAACAAAAAAAGAAGACTACAAGTCCCTGTACTGCTACTCCACAAAAGATCTAGATCTATGAGCGGAGTTGTTCAGGCTCCCAGAGAAGTCTGCTTCTACAAGAAAGACAACATATCCTTTTGTCAAATAAACTCTTTTCTCTCTGTGAGGGGGGCCACTGTGAGTTTTATGGACTGTCCTACGGGTGATTAGTTCTTTAACATGACCATGTACATCTCCCCTCCCTGTCAACAACCTGAGTCTTAAAATCTATCTGCTGGGTTCCTCTGGGAAGCCATTTGTAATATTTAGGGCTCGATACTACATACCCTGCTGCAACATGATATAGATCAGCACGTTGTGAAAGTGACACCAGTTAGTCACCTCTGTCTAGTAAAAATGGAACCAAGGATTTACATAACTAAGAAGAGAGCCTGAAACCATTATTCCTTATACCCTAGTAATCATTCCCATAAAGAAGATGTTTCCCAGTGAAACACTTAAATGAAAGAATGTATCAGAGGAGTAGTGAGATAGTAGTTTCCAGGGTGTGCTTTTTCCTGATCTAGCTTTGATGACCACTAAATCTCTCCTGTTTCTCCAGATTGTCTGAGGTTAGTCTAGGTTTAGAGATGAGGCTGTGCAGAGGTACAAAAGGCCCTCCATTCCAGAGTTAAGAACTCAGTCCCTGTCATAGCTACCACGAATGTTTTGTTATTTACCTAAAAACAGAAAGAATATCTCTCAGAGAAATACATCATAGACATTAGATGCTTCTGTAGTCTTCATTGCCAAAAAATCTCATTTCTCCCAGTATGACCCAAACCTACGCACATAGCAAAGTATGAAAACATACCAACATACCAAGGGGCTGGATATCAAATTAAGGGTTTGTATTAGTTCTCTTAGCACTGTGACAACATATCTGAGGATGCAAATGAAGAAAGTAGAGTTATACTCTAATTCTCTGTTAAAGTTAGAAGGGATAAGGTCCACCAGAGCAGGGAAGGTAAGAGCAAGGAACACGAACTCTATATCCACGGTGGGTCTTCCTGCCTTCGCTGAGCCTTTCTGGAAGCACCCTCACATATACACCCAAAGGTTTACTTTCTATGTGATTCTAAGTCCAGTCAAATCAGGTTCAATTTGGGGAGGTGTTGGCATCCTTCTCATGGCTGGAAAGAAAGCCCTGCCTGTTCTGCATCAAGCAGGAAATGCCTCTGGGTGCAATGGGATGGTACAATACCTGATCAAAAAGAAGAAAACAGCATACACTCTCTCATTTGAGCTCACCCTTTCCTGATGACCAGGCCAGTCCTATTTTAAAGTCTGACCACCCAGGCCACACCCAAGCCAGTGGTTGTTATCCATGATTGTCAAATCAATTGAATTGAGGGATGTCCAGGAGGGCAGTAAAGCCCATTTGTCTATGTGTCTGTGAAGATATGTCTAGCGCAGATTAATGAAGTAAGCAGCTTACAAGAGGCCTATCCCGAATGCGAATAGTTGAGACCCATGAGGATAAAGGAAAATAAGAAAGTCTGCCACCTGGCCACCGTGGATTGACCAGCCTCTGTCATACACTCCTGACACCATGACACAGTTTCACCAGAGGTCCAGACACATGGAGCCGAGCGACCTTTGACACTGTGAGCCAAAATAATTCCTTCCTCCTTTAAGTTATATATGTCAAGTATTTTATTGGCATACATATTGTTAATGAACACAAGGACAAATCTTGAGAAAGATTCCCTACATCCTTAGTGCTTCTTTGCCTATCTTCATCGTCGTCGTCATCATCATTGTCGTTGTCATCACCATCGTCGTCGTCGTCGTCATCATCATCATCATCATCTGTTCTCAACTGCAATTCAGAATTCTACAACATCCTTGATATTCTAGAACAGACATTTTCCAAGCCAACCCCACCCCAGTTTACTCTTAAAGCATCTAGGTGATGATAGTCTGATTATTGAACCCTCTAACCAGTGGTTTAATTCTACTAAATGGAAGAATGAAGACTCAGATACAACCAAATAGGTAGGCAAGCCTTCCATTAGGGGGAACTTAGAGGATTTAGGACTCTAATGAGATCTTCTCGAAACAGATCACAAACATTGTTATTGGGAGAAATAGAGCATAAATTTAAGCACATCTCGTGCAGTAGTATCCTAGTTAGGTTTCTATTGTTGCTATAAACATCATGACCAAAAGCACTTGAGAAGGGTTTATTTAACTTTCCACTATCAGTGAAAGACAAGGCAGGAACTGCAAGCAGGAATCTGGAGGCAGGAACTAAAGCAGAGACAACAGAAGAGTGCTACTTACTGCCTTACCCCCTGGCTTGGTCAGCGTGTTTTATTATACAACCCAGAACTACATGGCCAGAAGTGGCAATGCTCCCAGTGAGCTGAGTAACCCCCCATCAATAATGAATAAATAAAATTCAAATGCCTCCAGATTTTCCTACAGGCAATCACAAAGAATCATTTTCACTTGTGAGGTTCCTTTTCCCAGATGATTCCATCTTTTGTAAAGCTGACCAACACAAAAGCAATAAAAACAAACAAACAAAAAAAACTGAAACACTAGGACAATCAGCCAAACAACAACAACTATGCCGCCTTCATTCCATTCATTATCAATATAGTAAACATCCTAAGTAAGCTTCAATGTTTTATTTATATTTTATTCTCATATCTTTTCAGTCTAACTTTCTTTCTTCATATATAAAAAGTTAATCTCTACCCTAATGCTACCAATCTCAGCATCCTGTCGCCCTCTGACTCCCAGAGTTTGTTCTGTTTCAACAACATTTCTTGAAAAATATCTCTCCTCAAAGAGGCCTAATGCTGTTGTATTGAGTTGCGGTTCTAAAGGTATAGTCTTCACTCTTTTCAGTGTCTCCACAGTAAGTGCTGTTTCCTTCCAGAATATCTCTTCCTCTTCAGTTTCCTGAGATAGCCTTTGACACTCTAATGTACCTTCTCTCACCACTCTTCCGGTTTGCCTCCAAAATGCCTTAGCTCACTCCTTGTTTGTTTTCACTACCATCTCAATCAAGTGTACCTGAACTACAGGTGAATTCTTAACTTCGGCACAGCTCACAGACCAGATACAATTTTTCCAGCTCATTTGGGCTACTTTGCTTCTCATTCATATCTTAGACAAGAGAGTTTTTGTACTCAGTGAGTGTAATACAGTCATTTTAGGCATTTCCTTCATCTCTCTTGGCTGAGTCCTATGAGGATCCTGTGGACACATACCCGACACTATTTCTCCTAAATATCATCTCTCTTTTGTTCCACTGGCACTGCTGTAGTCCCTGCTCTCATTGTCTCATGCCCATATTAGTGAGCAAACACATCTTCCTATGTTTCCTAGAAACTGATATGTGAGTAGTATTTTTAAATGTAAGATCAGCTGATCACTGATATCTGTGCAGGGCAAGGTTTCTAGGATACTACAACCTTGCTTTCCAGCAAATAGCAGAATCTACAGAGGCTGAAGTCTCTTATATTAAATTCTGTATTATTAGTATGTAAACTGTATTAGTTCTTCCACAATGCTCAAAGGTATGTAAATCGATACACTGTTTTGTCTAGGGATGATAACAAAAAAAATGTTCTCTCTAAAAAAAAAAGTTTAGCACAGATATGTTTGTTTGTCCTGTATTTTTGTCTGTGATTATTTGAATATCTGGATGCAGATTCTGAAGATCCAGAGGGCTAGTTGGACAGCTCACCACATGGCTATTGAAAAAGTCTAACACACTCAAACTAACCCTAGTGTCCTCCATAGCAAATCCAGATTCTTCACCACACCTTATGTCTCAATTAAGACAGGATGGAATTGTGACAATCAATTTTGACAGTCCTAGTGTCCTGGAGAAATGCATTCAGTTCTCGWGCTTTCACAATCTGATACAGGCTACAATGACTCCCCATGAATCCTACCTTTATTCAGTGGAGTGGCTTTAGATTTCCATAACAACATCTGGTTTCTCAATCTCAAGACAACAAAGGAGCCATATGCAGAGTCCAGTAGCAGAAGATAAAGACTTCCAACAGGTATGTCTCATGGCTATGTCTGATTTCAAAAGATGTGGAGACATGTCCCCCTCCCATATACAAGACAGCAACMCAATGGCGCTGGTGTTTGTCATGACCTTAACTGATGTCTGGTCTGTTTTCTGCAGAGCTAACCAAATACATCTTCGTTTCTGCTTTATAATCTAAATACTKCTAGAGATAATTCCATACTCACAAATACAGCATCCATAATGTCTTGTTCAAAGTCTCAGGCTTCAAAACAAAGATCACCTACTCCACAAATCTTTTCTGATTCCTCAATAATAYATTARGTTCTCTGACATTGTGTTGGCATAGAGACTTCATTTACTTTTTCATGATATCCTTCTCATTGGAGATGAGATTGCTTAAATTATGTTAGTACTTCYCTCCAAAAATGGAAATCTTTTTGGGAATAAGCAGCATGTATTATTCAAAAGCCACTCACCAAATATGTTCTCATTAGAAAAAATATCAGCTCAACAATTATCTACAACTTGAAGTTCAAGTTTCACAACATTTGGGGCCCACCACTCTCCCAGCTTTAACTCTGATTTGT
>BDUI01005134.1:94884-107205 GCA_002335545.1 Apodemus speciosus
CTTGGTGCTCTGAATTACATGTCAGTCTCAGTGAACTTGCTGTATGTGCTTCAATCATTTGAATGGCAGGCCCCTTCAGTGTACCAACACAGCCTGGGTTTGCGCACACAAAGGTGTCAAGAGAATTATTTAAACAGTGAATGAGAACGAAATTTGGTGAATAGCAAAAGATTCGCTCTACAAACGTGGTTTCTATAGACTAATGCCTTTAACAAAGACCGAAGACCATAGGCAGGAAGGATGGYTATATTTCTGCTAAAGAGATGCCACTGAGAGCAGATYCCCTGTCAGTATGGTTGGTGGGAACCTAGCCATTTCRGTCTTGATTATTAGTGAAATGTCTCTCAGATCTGCATGACCCTTACCTTTGACCCCTGCTCCCACTGCTRAGTAGTGTCCTCATCCTCTCTCACCTGGAGCCRCACTACCATCTGTTTATACTCTAACCATTCCACTATAATTCAATTCCAGGCACGAGGCTCTTCCCCAAACACAAAGCTCAGCTCACTGACCTTATTTAAATTCTTTCAGTAATGTACCATTTAGACTTTGGCACACCCTGGCCCTGCTATGCAAGTCCTGTGAGCTGTGACCCAGCGGCACCATACTCCATGCAGGTTCTGCCACAGGCTTTTTCCTTTCACTCACCTTTGCTAGGGACAGCTGCTCGTGCTTTCCCATGGCACATTCATCCCTTTGTCACAAAGACAAGCCAGCTAATGTTCCACCCATGTGAATAAGTGCCTAGAGGAAATTGGGAGGACWAATTCAGAGGATAGTGATCCCTGGATAGAGTATAACTTCTAGCCAGACCTTCTGTCTACCTTTTAATTGTTCCGTGAAAGACAAACRTCTATTCTGTCTAGGCACCCCAGTGTATGTGCATTTGGTGCAGTAGCTTGCTTTGTGCTGCCAGACTCACCATCACGGATGCTAACTCTACAAGCTCCTCACCCACCGTTCGCTTGGTGGATYCTACCCCTCTGCTTGTGGAAAGCAGACAGTGCTCTCAGGAGCAAACAGAACCAACCACCCTATGGCATAGTTGCTTGATGACATCATCAACACGGGATGCAAGTAGAGTATTTGACTGTGTTCTCTACAGCCGCAGCATCACTCACGAAAGTAAGCGAGGACCAGTTTTAACTCTGTCTTTGAATTTTCAAGCCTGAGTTTACCATATAGTGGGAGGTGAATGTGTTCTCAAATGGAATAAGAGTTCCACATTCACCATCTAACCTAGCAGTAAGCAGGATCGGAAGGGTTAAAAAAAATAGAACAACAACAAGAAAAATCAGGAAAGGAAGATAAATGAGGAGGAAAGGAGAAGCAGGCAGAGACCTTGCCCTCCAGGTCTGCTGGGTTGTCACCAGCACCCAGCCCTCTGTAGGAACTCAATAACCATGTATTGATTGACTCCAACCTTTGCTTGTCATTATTGCTTCCGTCCACCAGACCTCCAAGGAAACTGCTATAGGAAGTCATTCTGGAGACAAAAGGCATGGCAAGGGCTGGCAAGTCAGATCAACTGTTAATTGACAGATCTTCCTAGCCAGTGAGTAAACTAATCTGCATTATATATGTGCTTGTGTTTAGGTCTGTGGCTCTGTTATTGTAATATATGTCAGTTGATAGAAATTCTCATACTTACATGAGAGCTGTCAACTTAAAACACATTTCCTTATTTTATCAGCATTTCAAACAGCAACATCCAAGGGCATCTGCTTTTGTGTGGGAGCCCAGTACTCTGTAAACAGTGCCTGTTGCTTATGGTAACACACACTATGGTGAGAGCTGAGAAACTCAGTGGCCGTTAATTATTCAAGATTTAATCGTGCAAGCATGTACAATCAATATTTGTTGATGTTAATCTGATTACCAGCTAGTGGTGTTCAGTGTCTCCATCAACAGGATAACAATATGACACATTTCACAGACTCTCCCTAGGCTCTTCCAAACAAGCTTATTGGAAGGATTTTAATCAGCTAATGAACTCATCAATGGCATTCGGGAGGCAAGACACCTTCCTGCACCTACAACCCATGACCATATTTGCCTGACATCTTGTGGCCGCGAGAAACATGACAGCCTGGGAAGCTCACATCTGTACACAGTGTGAGCAGCATCTTTGAATGCTAATGTCAGCATTACAGTCCGAGCAAACACAGAACTGCTTAGGTGGTGTGTGACATGTAATTATTCCCACTCATTAAAATGGAAGCTAGCCTTTTCTTTTTATATTTATGAGACAAGTTGGAACATGTGGCTCAGTTCTTGTAAAGAAAAGAAGAACCTTGATCTAGGATGAATGGCATCTGGCTTAGTGCCAGGCCCCTCAGCTGCTGAACGCTGATCCTGTGAAGGGCCCACGGAAACAGAAGGCAGACTCCAGAACAAGCCAAGAAAGAGCATTTGTGGTCCCCTGCTCAGAGAGGTGGCTTCGGGCAGAGGTTGCTGGGACAGAGTAGAGACAAAGTCCTGACAGAGGGGGCTGATGGAAAGTCTCATTTTTATGATTGCTATGGAATAGTGTTATGCCAAAAAGAAAAACAAACAAACAAAAACCCCTCACTTTTAGAATCCAAACCATTGTACTCAAAACCGGATTTGGCAGAGAGACACATAAATATAAGATAAAAGACTACCAAAGGTGCCTTGAATGAGACAGGAAAGCTGAGTCTCTGTGCTGCAGCTTGGCTCACTCTCCAGGGATACGTCCTGCAAATCCAGGCTTTGAGGGCACAGCCTAGAGTGTTATACTTGAAGTCAGAAGTCCCAGCTTAGCAATTCATCACTATCTCACAAGTCAAAAAGCTTTGGAAACCCCAGGAATTTCATCTCCAAAATATAAGAAATACTATTTACTCCATAGTGTTACTGGAACATTAAAGGATACTCAAAATCAAAGTGCTTTGTAATTACTAGAGGGACTGTCACATTGCCATCATGAGACAGTCCTAATGGCGAGTCACTCAAGCAAGCGGAGCAGGCTCCAGGCAGTGCTTTGCATTGTCTTCTTGCCAAGCTGCACTGGAGTTCATTAGAAATCTCAACTCATGAATATGTATGAATATCTTAGAACATGGAGGACCCATTGGGATACTCTCCATGCTGGTTCACAGGTCTTCAAACACTCACTAGATTATGGTATGGATCTTGCCTGGGAAGACTGGCTTTTTCCTATTTCCATTTTCCCTGACTCTATTCCTCACCCTTCTTCATGTGAAAGACATGGAAGATCTGTATATGAAGTCCGAACCGTTGGCATCAATACTGAGGGCCAGAGGGCTGGTAACCTCTGATCTTGCTTATTCTATCYCCAGAAGCCACATCTCCTGTCATTCCAATATTACACAGATGCCCAGGCTGCCTGTCTTTTAACGGATGATACCCATGCTAGTAAAGGGGAGAGTGGGGTCTAAGTCCATTCTGAAGAAACCTGGTGAAAATAATATGTAAGGTAAGCAAGAACCACTCCGGGATATAAGGGCACAGATGCATAAAGGGCCAGAGGAACCTTTGTTTCTTTTGCAAGTTTAATGGGGAGGGATGGAATACTTTCTGTCCACTCAGGGAAGAATTGGGAATCAATATCTAGGTTTTTCTGAAGAACAAATAACTCTGGCTAACAGTAGGATGTGGTGAGATGTTACTCCTGTCAGCCCATAATTTTGGGCACACACAGCATCATGGATGTGAGACATCAACTGARGTGGTAAAGCAGGCATCATCATAACCACATCAGCCAGCTGCACATTATCAGCAAGCTAGGAAAGGTGAAGACCATTCAAACACAGATGCCCTGAGCCACCCCCACAGGACCTCTTTAACACCTCGGAATAAGTCCTCAAGGAAAGATGGGTCATTTCCAGTGGAGAAATTTAAGAATAACGTATATGATATAAGCTCCTGACCCCCAAACGTAGAAATGAGAGGAACCGAATATCTCTGCAAATCCCTGTTTTGGGCTGAAAATGATGTGGTTCTACAGTGCCATTAGAGATAATTTAAAAGAAAATGGATACTTAATTTAAAGACCATTTCTGGCAAGACTGAGCCTTCCTTGCCAGCATTTGAAGCTATTATATAAACTCCCAAAATCAGAACCGCAGGCAATCTTGTCTATTAACAGTTTAGGCATTTGTGCCTTTTCTCTCTTGCTCTTTAATATTTTCTATTTCTTTTATTCGAAGCAGAAGGAGAAAAGGCTCACTTGCAAAAATAGAACATGTTACACTTGAATTTAGTACATTTTTTTTTTAAAAAAAAGAGAGAAACTTCAGAGGCAACTGGATAAATGGCTAATAAGGAGTCTGGGTGTCTAGGGGCTGGCAGAGAAGCTAGCCATGCAGAGAGAATTCAGGGCTCTCCAATAGGGAGCTGAAGAGTCTATCCTCAAAGAAGAAGCTATTGACTCAATGTTCAGGAAAAAAAAGTTGGATCCCAGGATGTGCTGAAGGTGGGGTAGCAGATCCCGCACCTGCTGCACTGTGTGACCTTTGTGTGGGGCAGAGAGAACAATGGAGAGGTGACACACCTAAAATAGTCACTGGGCCTGTTTGATTYACTGCTGGGCCAGATGTTTCCTTGTTGATCCCTGCCTGGCCTATCTGTCCTCCAGGAGCACGGGAGTGAGCTCAGCCCATAGCCACCTCTTCAGAAGCAACCATCAGCAAGCAGACACAAGGACTAGCAGGGGCTATCCACCCCCACCCCCTTAGTTCTTCACCACTTCTCTAGAGATGAAGGGCATTAAGACAGRCAACCCACCTGCCCACCCCCAAGGCCAGGTTAGGCAGCCTTGATTCCTACAGAGCCCCACATGGCTCCTCAGCTGGGTTCTTGGCCCAGACCCTCTTGTCTTCCTCCTCATGCTAAGTCCTTGTAGGATTTATTAAGCAAATAAATCCTGTGTTCAAAGCGGGGTCCAATCTGGACAGTAGGTTTTGTGTTTCTACCAGTGATCTGCGTCTACTCTCCATGGAGATAAGAGGCATTCTGGCATCCTCTGGATTAAAAGCAGAGAGGGCATCCCTGTTAAGCCAATAGGAGGGAAGAAGAAATTTGAAGGTATCTTCACTTGAGAAGAAGATACTTTTATCCTCAGGTCCCCCCTTCCAAAAAGAAGAACTGTGTTGTGGATACAAGAGGACAGCCTTCCTAGCTCATCACAAAATCTTGGGCTCAGTTTTGTCAACCCATAGCAGACCCTACTTTTGGGAAACTGCCTCCAAACTGCTCGTGTGACCTGTCTTCAGCCTTGTCAATTTGTACAGSTCTCTAAACATTTTTTTTTTACCTTACTAGTCCAACTCAGTTCTTGTCCTCTGCAGAGGGCTGTGGGATGTGGGGCTGAGGACCTATCAGTTTCTGCTGTGAGGAAAGGAAGGGAGGGCGCCCCTCGAGCAGAGCACCAGCAGCTCTTGTGTAGCCACTGTAGTCAAATTGTGTGAAATGCTTTCTGGATTCTTCCCTCAGTAACATATAACCCTGTCATATGTTTCTAGTAAATTGCTGGGGTTTTTTTTCCGAGAGCCTTTGTGAGTTTCTGTCAGTTCTATATAAGAGTTGACAAATAAACACATTGAATCAAAGGGAAACAGGAGAGTGCCCTGAATTACCTGGTCTGGATCCCAGCTCTGACAAAGCAATTGACAGCAAAAAAAATCGATGCCTGCAATAACTTCTTGTTGAAGGAACCAGTCACCCTATAGCATTCCTGCAAGCTTTCCAAGGTCATGATTTCAACAATTGTTTGTTTAACCCTCATCAAGTTCTATGTTTTCTTTAGACTTCCTATCTTAAATGCTTGGACTCTCTCAAAAGTTAGCAGTATATAGGCTGCCCCATGAGTTTCTCTCCAATATAGCTTGCCACATTCTCAGATCGGTAACTTTATGCTCCAAGTACCCCTATTTCTCCACTTGACTTTCTACACTCCCTAACTTTGATCCTAATCTTCCTTCACTTGGCCCACAAGACTGTGGGAAAATGTTCTAGGGTCAGGTAAAGAATGTACCTAACTAATTTCAGTCATTTCATCATTAAGCACTTAGCTATTAGAGCAAGAGTATAAGCACCYCAACCCTCAGAGATGGGTCAGAAACATAGAAGTCTACAGAGCATATGCATGTTGGCTTCCATCTACCGTCTGTTCCCCCTTATGTCGCAGACTGGTCTGCATTTACCCTACTCTTGGCTCTCTCTTGCTCTGGAGATGAGCTCTATGCCTTATCCAAAGGACCCTCAGACTTTAGTGGTATTTTTGAAGGAATCAGAACTCCCCTTCTAACTAAGAAATATTAACACTGAAGTGATAGACACCCTGTTCTGCTAGCCTCCCTGCTTATTCTGTATTTCTCCTTCATATTCTGCTGCCTACCTGCATAACTAACTAACTTGATTAGTTAAAGTTCTTTATTTACTCTATCCTTTTCCTGTAGGCTATTCTTTCTAGATGGCAGGAGCCACTTGGCCTGATGTCTTTACTCCACTCTGGGTCTGCTATGATATTAGCCATAAATCAGGTGTTCTGTAGCTTCCATGGGAAGCCAGTGTCACACATTCTATGTCCAGATTCATATGCTGACACTTCTGTTGTCATACTTAAACCCGAGGTTCCAGGTCCCTGAGCACAGAGCCCAAGCCAACCACGTTTTCCTCTGCAGCTCTGTACCTTCTGAGGACCATAGGGTTGGGAGAGTCTGTTCTTTCTTATATGTGAGGAAGTTCAGTCCAGGCTGGTTCCCAACCATTTTAYCTCACCATACATTTCTTTCACCTTCTATGCCCCTGGGTATATCTCTGTTATTTCTATAGACTTTCCGATATTTCCACAGACTACCCAAGATGAAACACAAGACAATCAGCAGCAGCCKTGATAGAAAGAGGCTCCGTGGGATACTTCAGAAAGAGAGGGTATGTAAGGATTATCAGGGCAGGGGCAGGGGAATAAGAGCACACTCAAGATAAAACAAACTTAGAATAAATTATAAAGGAATGGCTCAGCCAGGCCAGCTGTCCGGACAGCAGGAACTGGGATCTGCCATAGTTTATCACTGTCCTTCCACACACGAGGGTCTCTGTCTCTGTTTTCCACATCTTCATGCTTCCTGTGCATGAGCTTTCTATATATTATAAACAAGATGAATTTTGATCCCTGAGAGTGACAGGCTGGTCTCCTGAGTCTCTATAACTTTCTCTTTTCTTTCTCCAACTAAGGGCTTCAGTCTCTGACTGTCAGCAGTCTCTTTAGGGAGCATTCATACCTACAGTCTCTGCTTGAAGACAACATCTTGACTACTAGGGCCTCCTGTCCTTCCTTCTTCTGTTGCTCTCAAGAAGCAAGAACAAACCCCACTCCTAAGTAGAAGCCAGGAGAGCGCCATTCACCTGCCTTCATGAATTTTTCCTGCTGAATTAACGATGGGCAAATTTAGCAAAATAAAAATTCAAGACATAAAGTTACATCTTAGATGAGTAGTTTTTAAGTGAAAGTGTATTCTCAATGCTTACTGTGCCCCTGAAATTAAAAATTGACTGTGCTCTCTGTCCTTTATCTGATGGCCRGTTTATCATCAGGCTTGACTTGCTTACTTCTTTCTCTGAAGTCAGCCTCTAGTACCCCTCCTYCCCACACACAAATGCTCCCACTCCACAGGCAGAGTCACATTTGTACTCCCATTCCAATTCTAGCCTAAAGAAGGCCTGAGACTTCTCTCGGGTATACAAAACCCTCTCAGCCTTAGTCAGTKTCTGTAACCACAATCCTGTCCCTACTTGTCTGACCAATTTCTAGACTCAGCTGTACGTGCCTGCTTGTTTYCCACAGCAAACTCTTCCCTTAGCTTTCTACCAGCTGCTTTTACAGCAGCAAAAACGGCTCTGCTTTTTCTTCTATGTTAAGTCATAAGGAAAACAAAACAAAAAACAAAAACAAAAAAAACACCCTTGCCATTTCAAGTTATTACTTTCAATCCCCTCTGAAATCATGATCATCTAGAAAAAAATATTTAATGTTTTGCATCATTTCATTTTCTCCTTCTTCTGTGTGATTTCATTTCCAATAACAAGAGTCAAAGAGATCTCTTTGGTCTTCCTATCCTATCTATTGCTACCTTCCAGAGTGGTCCCTCGAGGTAAGATTTAGAAATCTCCAGTCCACAAGTCTCAGATAATATCCCTGAAGAAAGCCAAGAACCTGTGGTGTGCATCCCACTTTCCTTTGACTTGGACTCATAGCAGAAGTCACAGACTTCTACCTAAGAACTGAAGAACTTCAGCCTGAGTTGAATGGAATTCCAAACACAAGGTAAAACCCAGTCCCTATARCATCATGGTTCTAAAACAGGTAAGGTGAGCAATGATCAGAAAAGCTCCAACCTCTGAAACTGACAGATGTGAGAGGAAAAACAACATCTGGCCAGGCCACCACTAAAGACAAAACAAAACAGCTCTAAAAGTAGAGCAAAAAAGGAAAATCCTTTGTCATCATAAACAAAATGATTTTTTTGTTTATGGAGTTCATTTTGATAGTTACAGATATAAACAGAAATGTGTGTGTGTGTGTCTCTGTGTGTGTCTGTGTGTGTGTGTGTGTGTGTGTGTGTGTATATATATGCATGTATGTATATATGTGTGTGTGTATATTTTTTTTTCAAAAAACCCAAGAGACAGCAGATGTTAATTAGAGGGAAATTGTAGCAAGGCAGACTGAATTTTATTTTGTCCTCATTTTGTATTTATTAGTTCATTACATCTACTTAGTCAGCATTGCAACCTGTGCAAAACAGTCTGCACAGTAGCTTGGACTGTGGAAGTCATTCACACGGTCTCAGACTCTAAACACCAGAAATGTGTTACATGAATGACTGTTTGGGCCTCACTCCTGAGCTCCCAGTCACTGCACTGTTATCAAGTTACCTTAGTTATGGTGACTACCCATTCACGGGCCACTTACATGATCCTTTTGGAYGGCCATAAAACCTGCCCAAAAAGAAGACAAAGAATTTTCTTCAGGTGCTTTTAAGTGTGAATTTTGTCCCTCATCATGCTTGCCAATAGCACCAAAGTGAATAATGCTATTCCCAGGGATGAGTTTTGGGGATATAAGTTACCCATAAACCTTCAGTAACACAGGTATTCCTTGGATACTCCCTCCCTTTGACAACTGGCACCCTGAGACATGGTAATAAGAACATAGGGCAAGAGAGAAAGACACAAAAGATAGGGAGATACTGCTATGTCTGCTGGTGGTGGTACTGGTTGTCATTNCTGTTGTTGCTCTGTGTCATGGAGATCCTGCAGCTTTGGATCAGCAGGACTGGCCCTTTCACGTGTCCCAACTATTTGATATAGAGTTTGGGGTGGGCCAGCTCAGAGCCTGGGATCTGGGCCTGGGTGGTAGCTGAGACAGTCAGCCCTCAGTTTCTCCCTTTTCCACCCCACCAGGGCGAGCTCTCCAACACTGCTCTGGCTAGTGGTAACATGAACATGAATAAGTCATGAACATCAATGTTGACCCCTGCTGCTATGTAACCATGATGGATCAAGGCATGGCCCTCAGTGGTAGCTCAGGCTGGAACATCACTGTGATTTCAGATGGTGGAGCTGGACACTCACAACCTATCACTTCTCTTCCCCCTCGAGTCTCCAGTTCTGTTCCTTCTTCATTATTGTTCAAGCTGCTYTGCTTCGCTTTCTCTCCCACTGGTCTACCACAAACTTGCTTATTGTGGTGGCTGGTCATGTGGCTGGCAGACTCCTGGGTGACATCCTGCATCCATGCTACATGGAGTCTGTGGATGTCTATGGCCCACTTGTGCCATGTGCAGGAAGGCAGTTCTGTGCCTATGGGGGACACGGCAATCTGCAGTTCTGTCTGTCTTCCTCTTCCTGCCCTGTGCTGCCTGGGTTTGATTTGATTTGGTTTGATTTGATATGATTTTTATGTGTCCTAGATATAAAATAGCTTTGGCCAATAAGCCAGGCATCAAGATAAGAACAAAGGACTGTCATCTACTTTGCCTCTGCCTGATATAAGAATAATAGCACCAACAAGGTGTCTCTTTCCCCATTTCCGTGGATGGTCTTCTTTTGCTTCTGCTGTTTTCTCCTCTTCCCCTCCCCTTACCCCTCTCCTCCCCCTACACTCCTCCCCTTTTTTTCTCTTTTTTCTTCTTAACAAGAAACAGCAACTGATTTTTTAAATGAAATTTAAGCTGGCCTTCTAGAATGTTTAAATGTCTTGGTTTCCACAATGGAAGGAGTGTAGATTTGGTTTCTACCTTGGTACCTATGAAGTAAGAGTGGATGTTTTCTGTCTGTGATCTAGAAGATTCTGGAATGCTGTTGACTTTAAACCTGGCCCCATGTATACAACCTGAATCACATGCATAATTTGCTTATTATCTGGCTCTAAATTAGAAAYCCACATAATTCTAAACCACTGGTGATGCTATTGATCTGAATGGCAGGAGTTATTGCCCAATTCAGGCCATGCTCTGAAGACTTCCCAAATATAGGCTGGCATTAAAGAGTATTCACCAAGTTCAAGAATCAGTATCCAAATTGTAATTACACATACACATGGACATATATATGCATACAATATTACAAAACATTGACATATTGGCACATTCACATGTTTACATATATCTGTGTACACATGTATGTATATACATGCATGCAAACATATAAAAGCTTATACACATTAATATGAATACACATTTACACATACATAAGCACAAGTATATACCCACATATACACAACTATGTGTGTACTAGTCAGGATTCTCTACAGTCACAGAACTTATGACTCAGTCTATAGTCCAACTAACCCAACAATGGGCAGTTGTGGATGGGAAGTCCAAGAATCTAGTAGATGCTCATTCCCATGAGGCTAGTTGTTTGAGCTGGTCTTCTGTAGAAGCAGGTTCCAACAGATGTGCAACAGAAGTAAGTGCAAGCAGTCAAAGAGCAGGGACTCTTCCTTCTTCCCATGTTCTTATGWGGGTCTCCAACAGAAGGTGAGACCCAGACTAAAGGTGTGTGCCACCACACCAGGATCTGGAATTTGTCCTGTAATGAACACATAAACACACACTAAAACCAYACCACCATTTTGCCACTGATAAAGCCACAGTGTGAGGCAGCTAGTCCATGAGGGCTTGGTAATCACTATAGAAGAAGGAAAGGCTCTCAGATTTTCTGAGTATTAGCTTGTSACCTTCCAAGGAACTGCCACATTCTGGAAGGCACATTAAATCACCCCCATCTTGGGGAAGAGAGCAGTTGGAACAAGAAACCTATTGGCAGCAATGCTTTTCCTGACTGTATTGTGGGGCTCCCTCACCCTACCTTCCCCTACAGAATTCATGGCACTTTTCTTATTGGTTCCTAYGGAAAAGAWAGGGGAYTACATGTCTAGCCATTTTGAYCTCTTTCAAGAAAACCCACCCAGCCAATCAGCTTCTTTCTCTATTTGTCATAAACACAGGCCAAGGACGTTTAAAATCCATTTTTGCTCAGTTTTGTTTTTCCTCTCAAGATGGAAAGAGCTCTTTACCTCTGAGGTTTATGTTCCATTATTCCATTGGCATTGATTGCTTTGCTATGAAGCCCAGCTTATTTCAAAAGCATAAAAATCTGTCCTTGCTATCCACTGCCTCTGACATTCTTTTTTCCCAACTCATTCTTAGCCATCTTTCTTTTTTTTTGGAAAAAAACAAAGGATTCTGCCAGAACAGTGATCTTTCTCACAACCTATTTCCAGATGACATCTGACCCAAGAATTCTGCATTCTGGCTCAGCTGTTGTTGCTAGTGTCATTATACAAGTTTTTCCTGTGAGCAAAGACCTGCAYGTCCCCTGTGAATCACWCAGGGCATATAATTAAATAGACAGGAAATGTGACAACAGGCACCTACCATGTAAAGCACGCCTTTTCTCTGGAACCTGTTGGTACTTCATCCACATGACCATTTGCAAATATCTAACGAGAAGGTCTTTGATGGAGGAGGAGATGGCAAAACATTAGATAAAATGGAGTCGGGACTGTTTTGGACATTTGATCATTAATTCTTACTGGGTTCCTAAGGCAAGTCTAGAAGAGAGAAAAGGTGAAAACAGATCAATCATGTGTTCRGTCCCCTGAGAACAGAAAGCAATTGGAATAAAAGCAGAGCTGAGCTAAAAGTCCAAGCCCACAGCATCCCAGCAGAGACTCCTATGTGCTCAAGGTGCACAGAGTTATTTTCTGATAGAGAAACTAGGCCATGCTCAGAGGTGAGAATACTGGGCAACTGAGGCTGAGTTTTGAGA
>BDUI01005136.1:5284-18621 GCA_002335545.1 Apodemus speciosus
CTGTATTTAATGAGGTGAGTTCAGATGTCGATGGCTGCACAGATACGAGTTAAAGAAGATACTTATACTAACTACTCTGGGGACATTGTAGAAGAGAAAGAGGAAAGACTGAAAGAATCAGACAGGCAGAAGAGCTGCAAAATGCTTTCTACTAATGATATGGCCATGACAGGTACAAACTCACAGCAATTAAATCTACTGTAACTGAGCCTGACCATCAGTCTCCTGTGGATGGTGAGGGGTCTTRGAACCTGACCACTTACTGCTGAACCGTATAGCGGATATAGAGACAGTATTCAACTGGGTACCCACTGGTGAGTCCTCTTTAAGTACACATATATTACCAGTTTGTAGCCAGCCTATGGGAGCCTTGAAACATAAAATCCAAAACAAAACAGAAAGCACACATTCCAGCAGTGGCAAATTTCATTTCATAACATCCATGATGACAGTCTGTAAGTGGAATCTCATAGAGAGAAACTGAGGATGGGTTCTAGAATATTCTAGAACCAAATCCAGTCAAACCTCACTGACCCTCCACTTTACGGGTGTCACCTATGAGAAAATTTTGGAAAGGAGCCAGCTGAGTGTTGTGTTCCATAGAGGAGAGGGGACCTGAAAGGCAGTTATAGAGAGAAAACCACCAAAGTTTGGTTAATAGGCATTGATCCTTTTTGTCAATATGTTGAAATGTGGTCTGGAATGGCTCTTACTGAATGACACAGAAGTGGTACTGTGTTACACCAGAGTGTCATTTARATAAAAATAGTCAAGACAGTCAGGTTCCTCTAGGAATCATGGGGACTTATRAATGTCTGTTTACTAAAATTAGAGGATGAAATTCAACAAATCTGAACCTCTGCTTCTGACAGATATCATTTAGAAAAATTTGTTGTTACTGAGTATTTCATTAAACAATTACAAAGCTTTTTCTAGAAATTCTAAATAAAAATACTAGAATAAGGTAAATATTTCACTAGCTGGACTTGGTGAATGTATGGATAAATATGTGTGTATATGTGTATATATATATAGATAGATGTATGCACACACACATATATGTATATATATTTGGGCATAGGATATTTTGAAAGAGATATATGGGAGTTAGAAGGAGAAACTGAAGATATAATTATATTTCATTGTATATATGCATGAAATTCTCAACAAAGAAAAAAATTAGGATTGAAAGAAAAACCAAGAAAATAGACACTATAGAAAAAATATAGAGAAGGCATGATATTCCATTAACTATACATGTTTAGTGTGTAACAGGCACTCAATAAAGTATGAATTATTGCTAAAAATCAGAATCTTGTAGAGATACATTTTTCTGAAAATGTCTTTTGAGTTCAAAGAGACTGAACTTTCATTGAACCTTGAAGACATGCTCTGAGATCATTTAAAACTATGTAATTAGTCTGCTGTCCTACTGTGTGCTTGGCCTATTCAAGTTTAACTTGCCTTTAAGAGAATAATATAACCAACATTTCTACAACTAGGATTTTTTCATGTAATTAACTTTATAACCCAAGCTAAGCTTAATCTCATGTTAAGTACCCTTTTTTTTTTACCCCTGACTCAGGTTCAGAATAGAGACCCCACTCCCCCTTCTCTTCCCTCCCTCTCCTTCCCTTCTTCCTCTCTTTCTCCCTTTCCCTCTCTCCCCGCCCTATGTGTATGTATTTGTGTGTGTGTGTGTGTGTCTGTCTGTCTGTCTGTCTGTCTGTCTGTCTGTCTGTCTGTCTGTCTCTGTGTGTATATGTGTGTCTGTGCATGTTTGGTATCTATTTACTAAAAAGCACTCAACAAGTTGAAAGCAATCTTAAGCAAAATGAATATCCCATAAATGTTAAAAGTAACTTGTGGGTGTAGGTTTATAACTTATATTTGAGATTTTGAGTGCTTTTCTGGGTCAGTTGGGGTCAGCAAAATAAATCCTTTCCTTTTAGAACTCTGTCAAAGATGTCTGTGGAAATCCATTATGCTTTCTCATACCATGTTTTCTCTGTTGTTTAATAAACGCAGAGCAAAGTCCTTTGCTAGGGAGACACACAGGCACAGGCACAGACACAAAAGAGACTCAGCACAACACAGAGAGAGGTCAGATAGTTACAGGAATCATAGACAGACAGACTACANGAATATCCCATAAATGTTAAAAGTAACTTGTGGGTGTAGGTTTATAACTTATATTTGAGATTTTGAGTGCTTTTCTGGGTCAGTTGGGGTCAGCAAAATAAATCCTTTCCTTTTAGAACTCTGTCAAAGATGTCTGTGGAAAATCCATTATGCTTTCTCATACCATGTTTTCTCTGTTGTTTAATAAACGCAGAGCAAAGTCCTTTGCTAGGGAGACACACAGGCACAGGCACAGACACAAAAGAGACTCAGCACAACACAGAGAGAGGTCAGATAGTTACAGGAATCATAGACAGACAGACTACARACAGGCAGTTTCCACAGACTTCAGACAGGTGGAAGACACAGAAATACAAGCTGGGAAVTCACATTTGGGTTCACTCTTTGTCAAACCATGCCAAGAGGAAGTGTCTGTCTTCATTCCATAATGTAACGTCGACACAATATTSGGACTTCAATGCTGATACGGATTAGTTTAGCATTTCAGGTRGGAACTAAAGCATCCATAAATCCCCTTCTGTCAGTTCCTTTATCCTCGGAGGAGAGGAAGGCAGATTCTGATCTCACATTGCTAAGCAACTCTGAATTGATACTTCTTTCAAAAAGCTTCTAACATGAGAACAGTGCTGGATGTTATTAATTTTTGTACTTGTAATTGACTGGAGCCTCTTGAGAAATAAACCACAACAGAGCCACTGAGCATCGCTTTGTAGTTGAGTTGAACTTAATAGGAGACAAGTACTCTACCTGACCCCATACACATAGGTGATCGCCACCAATGACGGTTCCAGGGTATAAACAGGGGATAATTTATGACTCACCCGAGAGGCTCCATCAGCTGCTCTTCTTTATGTTGTTGGACCCGTGAGAACTACATGTCTTGCAGTGCCTTGGCTCTTTAAGGCACATCACAGAATGTGCTGTTTATTATTGAGAACATAACCCCTGTTTCCTTCAAGTTCAAGTGTCAAAAAACAACTTTTTAACAATTTCCTTTCTCGAATATCCCTGCCACACACTGAAACTGACAAAATTTTTCAAGAATGAATAGGAATAGATTTCCTTGAATTCAGTCTATGTGTGTCATATTCCCTAAAATTGCTAGAAGTTCATTTCTTTCTCTGCCTTTTTGTTAATGCAGAAATGCTACAGTAAGTTGTCTTGACATTCAAGTGCATGTTACAGTAGTTTCAAAACTGTTACAGGGTTTAGCAACTGAAAGAAAATATTGTTATTATCTGAATGATTTTGCTATCCCAGATGAACAATATTCTAGGATTCTTTTCCGGTGGTCCTTTAGTTGTTTCTGATTTTAATGGAAGTTGCTCCTAGAGATAAAACTTGACTACACTTACAGGAAGATGTTAACCCCAGATACTAGGTCCTGCTCAGCCTAATTTGTAGCAGAATTATCAAGCTTCTTAGGCAGGGAGTTTATGCTTAGAGGCGATGAATACGGAGTTGGGAGAATTTTATTTCAGTCTTAAAATAGCTCTCAGTAGCCCAATAAATTACACTTGAAGTGAGGATTCTCAAGCAATTTTATGTTTTGAACTCCAGAATAATATAAAGGGAGACCGGAGCAGTCTGAAAAATCAGCAGCAAAATAAATGGTGATGGGGGTGAGGCACTGACCTTAACGTGTGGGAACAATTGTAATCTGCCCCCTCGTGTTCAGAATTTGTAACTGCAACTCATGGCTGGGCAACAACTGTTTATCAAACTTATCTGCGCCTAGAATTTATACTGACCATGGAATTAAATAGAAACTATCCATCTTTTATCGCAGCCATGACGGTTTGTAAATTCAAGTATTTCTTTCTTTAGCATTTGGTATGTTAACTCTCCTTCCTTTACATTCTGTCTTCATCTGATGCCCAAATACTTTTAGCAACAGGAAGATGACCACGATGTTATAGGTAATACTGGACATTAGTAGAGACATTCTGCCAAGGTAAGACTATTTCTTCCATACTTCAGGAAATATTCAGGAATAACCTTTCTTTTGTAAAAGTTTTAAAAAGTGTTCTCTTTCCTAACATACAATCTACCTTCAACGAAATACTTTATTCTCTCTGAGACACCACTATAAAATTCACCTTATTTAAAATGTGTCAGATGGAATTTGGGGTGTGAGAGAGAAGAGAACATAAAAGGATGTGGGAGGGCCAGCATAATGGTTCAGCAGAGTGGACACTCGCTGCCCAGACTGACTTGATTTCAATCCTGGAAATCCGTGTGGTAGAAAGAGAGAAGTGGTCCCATAAGTCATCTCCACCAAAATACACATGGCCCAGCACAATACGTGGCTCCCCCCCCACACACACAAATACCAAACACATGTGACTGTAAATGTAAAAACATTTTAAGGTGAATTATAGAAAATGAGAGCTATCGCTTACCCAGTTGCTATTCTTTACCCAAATGTATTATTACTTTTGTTCTCTGCTATTGTCATGGACAACAAACTTTCTTGTAATGAGTGATCTTTATGCTAGGTTTTTTTTTTTACTTAGAATTGTGAGTCTTGTTTAATAGTCACAATGCAAATCTTCTAATGCTAGGTATACAAAAAGAAGTACTAGAGGGGATTTCTCCCAGCYGGCTGATAGGAGAGCTACACTTTTCACGTATCGTGCTACCCACTTCCTGCAGTTATTCTGGCTTCTACAACTCTATAGAAGTTCATCCGCTTACACTCAGTCTTCATAACTCCATTTTCTCCCCATCTCAGCACACCGTCTAAACCCAGTCTCTCAGACAACAGTGGCTTCCTCGCTTCAATAGGAAGGACACAGAGAGGCTTGAAATCCACATTAAAAAAAATCTCAGCTTTAGAACTAACTCACTTTGGGATCTTGTAGAAAATGTTTAAACTCCCTGATTCAATGTCATCATCCTTGCAGAGAAGATAATTCAGCTTTGGAGAGATTTCTGTAAGGTTCTCAATGTAGTTTTCTTAAACTAGAAATAGAAGAAGTGACACTTGTTTTCTAAGAGTGCCACTCGTGGGGGACTTAATATCCTTGCTAATATTTAGTCATCTTTCTTATAGTCCATAAAATGGTTTCTTTTCACTTATTACTACTTTGCTGAAGGTTCAAGCTTTTTTAAAGCCATTTTAGAAAAATTTGGTACCTTTCACTCAAAATAGAAGCAAAAAAGCAAATAAGTTCTTATGCCAAATAAGAGCTGACACAATTATACAGTATACTCATGTTTAGGAATGATTACAGATGTCCAAGCCCTGGCCTTGGTACCTTGAAGATGGTAAGAGCTGTGAGAATGAGCAGGGGCAGATTTGGCTTACCAGATGCTCAGTTCTTGACTTCAGATGGAAGAGAAATGTGACGATTAACCCTCAGTGAACAATCAGATATACATAGCAAACTGTCAACCATCTTTACTGGGACACTGTGCCCCAAAAGAGAGTGATTCAGCAAAATATTTCTTTTATTTTCTCTGCATATTTTTTTATTATGATTCAGTTGTCTTCATTTGGAAACACAGTGACCCATAAAGGAGAGGCATGCTGTCTGAAAGTTTTTTCCAAGTTTTCGGTGGCAGAGGCCAGCGAAAAATTAAGCTGTAACACTTTCCTTTTAGGCTGGGTTCTCCAAAGTTGTATAACATCCACGACACTGTTTCCTAGTATGCAGCTTATTTCCTTCTGGATTAATGAAGACAAAGACTGATACCCATTCGTTAAAGGCCACACAAGGCAATTTCTTTAGGAAAATTTTAAATTCATGCATAAGTGCCCCAATTGTTTGCTCATACACAGACATCTGCCTGGCATTTACGATGGAGGGTATTTGTAACACTCAAGAGTTTCTGTGTAATTTGCTGAAGGACACTTTGTAGATTTGGTATCTTCTTCTATCATCTTTTGCTAATTAGAAGTTACAACATAAGAAATGCTTACAGAGGGACACAAGCTAAAACRGGTTTTTGTTTGAGTAGGGGCAGTGTTTAACAAAACATTTAGAAGTAATGTAAATTTGAAAAAAATCCAATGGTAGTGGCTATATATATATATATATATATTACATATACATATATATAATGAGAATAAAGAGACATTGTAAAACAAATAAAATTAGTGAGCCTAAGGGTTATAAGTCAAGGCTAAAATTTTAATATATGATTGCATGTTAAATGATGTGGTTTTATTATATTCAAATGAATTGATCCTAGGTGTTTGAGTCTAAATAGACAAAATTATAACTCCCCAAATCCGTCAAAACACACATGTTCACTTGTTTTTATTTTTAGTAGTAAAGATGAGTTCACTAAAGAAAATAAGCCTTAAAGTGACATTCCAAGAGTTCTTCATGCCTCACATGTATACACCTACTGATACTTCACAAAATATTAAATGATGCTTATTTTTAAAGGTTCCAGGTTTTAGCTGAGTCAGGAGGCACCATAACTTTTCTAAAGTTGTAGCAGTTTTCTTTATTGATTTATGATTCATTTATCAGATTGCTATATAAATACTACCGACAGGCAATTCACAGCATACGGTAGTGGTGGTCTATAAGACAGATTAACCATAGCAACAATAGGTTAAGGCATAAAAGGTATAGAGAGTCCAAGATGCCTTTTAGCCAGTGACCCAACTTTTACCATCACCATGGAGAATTCCCTCTAAATATGTACATTCATATTTAAAAAATATAACTCCCATTACATCAGACAAGTGGCTCAGAACTCTTAGGGCCCGAAAGGCTGAGAGGTAACACAAGGTCAACCATTACTCTGGGGCCTTTTACTGAGATTAAGCGGTTTTTTCATCTGAGTCGTTTTTGCCATAAAAGTAAAGTTGCTATTGCTGTCTTGCTGCAGATCAAATCTTTCCTGCATCAAAATTTCGGAGAAAAGTTAAATGTAAACAGTGATATTGCTGTATATGGTACAATATCAACCAATCATTTACTTGACTTGATTAATTGATTTCTTTCATAGGCACAAGATTAGTTCTAACATAGCTTCAAATGCTGTTATTGGTTATTAATAATACCTTTGGTTTACGGAGGTTAATATTATAATTATTGGTGTTTTATAGATGTCGACACCTGGAACAACAAAAACAACAAAAGCAAAAGCAAACAAGAGTAAGCAACGACTCTTACCAAAGAACAAAAACAACCACAATATCAAACATCCCTGTAGGATGTAGGGTGGGAAAACGCTATCTCCTAGACTCAATGCAACCATTTGCAATCATTAGGCACAACTGTGGCTGCCTATTGTGGGCCCAAACAACACTGCCTCTGTCAACAATCACTAGTGGAAGGGAAAGACATTCACAAGACTCTATCCTTTGCCACTGAACTATTGGCCACTGATTGATTCTGGGTTGTGTACCCATCACTCACTGACCCACTGGGGGAGGCAACGTAAAAGATAGCTCCAAATCCTGCTCACACAGGGATCTCTGGTTAAACACAGTGGATCGTAAAACAAAAACAATAGCCATGAATGTGTGAGGGGAGATTTGGGGGATGAGGAGGTATGGACTAGAGAGAGAGGGAGATAAGACCACATGGTAAACAAGAATGGTCATATGCCTTCTGAACACGAATAAAAGTATCTAAGATGAATTCAAATTTCAAAACAACCAACTGATGGCTGCCCACCTAGAGACCCAACAAGCAGCTGAAAGAGTCAGATGCAGATACTTAACACCCAACCAATGGACAGAAGCTGGGGAACCTGCATGGTCCAATTAGGGAAAAGCTGGAAGAAGCTGAGGAGGGTGATCCCATAGGAAGACCAGCAACCTTAACTAACCTGGAATCCCGAGTTCTCTCAGACACTGAGCCACCATCCAGGCTGCATACACAAGCTGATGTGAGGCCCCCAACACATATACAGCAGAGGACTGTTTGGTCTGGTCTCAGTGAGAGAAGATGCACCTAACCCTGGACAGACTTGAGGTCCCAGAGAGTAAGGAGATCTGGTGGGATGGAAACATCCTCTTAGAGATGGGGAAGGAGGAATGGGATGAGGAACTGTCCATTGGAGGGCAGATCAGAAGAGGGATAATGACTGCACTGTAAAAAAAATGATTACATACTAACAACAACAACAACAACAATAATAATAATAACAGTCAAGAGAAACAGTTTAAGAAAATAAATGTCATTCATTCAAAAATCAGGCTAAATGTTCTAAACAGTGACAGACAGGGAGGACATTAATTTAATTAATACAGTCTAAAATATTTTGTTAGACTATTGAGATGATTCCTGAGACAAAATTGAGAACAAACATGGTTTTTCTGGCTTTTCTAAGTAGTATTCATCCCAATAAGCAAAATGAGACTGTGGCTTACCCTACTAAGGMCACARTACTCTCTCAAAGCTTTGAATGGAGCTGATTTCCTATAGAGCCATGAATTCTTCTGGGTTGTAAAAGCTGTGTTACCTGTTACCCTCTCTCTCTGCACAGTGAATTTACAAATCCTCAGAAGTGGGGCTGGTAAACCCTAGAGCCTTTACATCTCAAAGGCACTGGAGCCCACCAAACCCTTTAATATTCTCTGGTCCCGTGAGGGAAGCCTCTTGTATATTAACATGTTTGAGTTTAGTGCACCTTTAATCACCTTTGTGCCCATTAGAGGTAATTTCTCCATCCTCAAAGCCTTGGCTTTTATCTGATCCTGGTTGAAATTCTCATAAATGTACTCCAAGACATGAGGTAATACTCCAATTGCATTTCAAAAGATTGTTTTGGTTCACTAATTACACGTGACACATTCTGGCATTCCNTACTCTCTCAAAGCTTTGAATGGAGCTGATTTCCTATAGAGCCATGAATTCTTCTGGGTTGTAAAAGCTGTGTTACCTGTTACCCTCTCTCTCTGCACAGTGAATTTACAAATCCTCAGAAGTGGGGCTGGTAAACCCTAGAGCCTTTACATCTCAAAGGCACTGGAGCCCACCAAACCCTTTAATATTCTCTGGTCCCGTGAGGGAAGCCTCTTGTATATTAACATGTTTGAGTTTAGTGCACCTTTAATCACCTTTGTGCCCATTAGAGGTAATTTCTCCATCCTCAAAGCCTTGGCTTTTATCTGATCCTGGTTGAAATTCTCATAAATGTACTCCAAGACATGAGGTAATACTCCAATTGCATTTCAAAAGATTGTTTTGGTTCACTAATTACACGTGACACATTCTGGCATTCCYCACAAGAAGATGCTTTATGTCAACCCTGTGGTCTRTRCACCATTATTCAAAACCAACATCCATTAAATGGTTAACCACTTGAACCGAATGACTGGGATGGGCATACTCCTCAACATGGCAAAAGTAATAGTAAGAATAGTCGGTCTTCATTAGAAATTATTACATACCAGGGCCTTTAGATGTAGTCATGTAATGAGAGCTACCACTCCGTAAGGGCGGGTCCAGTCTTAGATTCATTTTGTCAATGCTTGGGACTGCTTAAGCAAAAAGCTCCTTCAAGGTAATATGACTATTGTCTCTGTAGAAGTTTCACCTGAACTTAGGTAAGCTGATTCCAGATCCTGTGTTTTCTTCATGCACTGCACTGTTGATTTTAAAAACTCCCCTAGAAGGAGAGGTGGGCCTACACCCTGTGTCTATTGCTTTCACACATTTAGATCACCTAAAAGCTGGAAGCCACAAGTGTGCCTGTGACTTATTGTTTTTAAACTTTCAATTCACACAGAACTTCCTGGTTCCTTTGGGTTTCCTTCTCACGTTGCTGTCACATCTGTGCTTAATGGTTCAGTATGACATGACATMTCCTGGGGRAGARTGTTCTTACTKTGTTKCYRTGAGTGAGCTGGCTCCTTCAACACTAACTCTCTGGGTTCAAACACTCCCTTCACTGTCKTCTTCTCCTGTCTCATTTCCTTCCTACCCTTTTTATGTCTGATGGTTTATRGTATAGATCAATAATGTAAAGATCAGTAACAACCTACAGAAATCTAATCCTCATTTCTTGAGAAATKAATTCCTTTAGTTTCAAACCRCGGACATAGGCATGGTAGAACAAATAACTTTCAAWAGTTCATATATCACTTAGCGAATATGGCCATGTATATATTTAYATTATTTGTATTCTGTACTGAATCTGGTATATAAGAAAAGGTGGGTTCACTCTTACTTAGCTCTAAATAATTGACATAAAATTCCTGAATTTTTAGTACCTCTATACTTCTGTCTTGTTTAAGACAGAAGACATTTAAGAAGAAGAAATATCACACGTTTCCACTGCATAACTCTAGGAAAACAAAAAATTCTTTATCCTACTTTCAGTAGGAAAACCTTCAGCATGTGAATTAGACTGTGCCGATAAAAATATCCACCTGTACTGGACAGTGATACACAGATGATCTCCAAAAGCAAAGGAGATGAGCCCAGGGTCTACTTACTAATCTGAACATGAGTTATTCCATTGGCAGCTAGAAGCAGTAATGAAAGAAATGACTAAAATATTATTCTCCTCATAGTCTTACTGTCCCATTGACTTGCACATCACCACAGGTGTCTTGACAACTCTGTTTGCTACACAGTTTTTCAACCTAAGTTCCTAGAGTGTCCTTATCCTCGGCATGTTCCTTCTGTTTTAGTGATTCATCTTATTTCTCCTTACATTCTTTGCTTCTAAATAATTGCAAACTAAGGAAGAATCCAGTGGATTGGCAATCATTCTGTTAACCACAGTCTCAATTTTTGACTAGTTCTAACTTATGATCATGGAAGTGACTCACAGGGTAAAGATAGTAGCTGCAAAAATCAATGCCATGCGTTTGGTCCTGAACCCCACATGTTGGAAAGAGTTGTCTCAGTTGTCTCTGACTTCCAAGTGTACACTGCGATATAAAGGTGTGTACAAACACATACAATTGATTAATTCATTTACTGATTAATTAATTAATTAAGGCATTTAAGAGATAAATAAGAAAAGAACAATGCAAAAAGCCTATGTAGAGTGTATGAGAGTAAACTACTTTACATGCTTTGAATGACTTTTGGAGTAAAGGTCTAATAGTTTATTATACTTCTATTACACTTTTACGATATCCCTATCAAGCAATTTTCTATTTAATATGACCTGTTTAAATTTTTTTGGTAAAATATTTCAGTGAGCAATTCAACATGAATATGCAGCTTAAAGGAAATTCTTCCTAAGAAGGGAGCATCAAGTTTAACAGCCATCCTGGATCACAGCCATGAAGGAAGTAAGACAGTGGGACATTTAACTGTACGGACCTGAAAGGAATTTCAATTTGGAATCATTAAAGCTGAGTAAATTAAGTCATCAGTGAAGGAGCTCATAATTGGATGGGAAAGAAAGATTCAAAAATATTACCTTATGTAATAAGAATGATTGCAGGAAAATGAAAAATGGGTATGAATACAGCAGAGGCCATACTGTGTGTTTGTGACCCACAGTATCAGTGGAGGTTTTAGGTTCCTTTAATACTAGACACTTCATAATTATCCTATTTCAATGAACAGAAAATAAACAAAAATAGAGTTGAAAATAAATTGCCTAGAGCATTAGGGTATTAACCTTATGGAAGCAGTCAAGTTCATATTAGAATCTCAATAGCCTACCTTAGACTCTGGACTCCTGGTCAATAGGAACAGCATTTCATAATGGGAGATGAGGAAAAGTTGAGTTAGTAAAACTCAGTTGAAAAGAACTGAAGTGATGAGAATCTGGAACAGCAGCGAGCATGGGTAATGATGGCAATAGTCTCTTTGAAAAACATTAAACACAAGATTAAAGATAACTTAGTAGCCAGTGAACAAGGCAAGGCAGATAAATGGCTTAATTATTTTTATGACTTGACTTTTCAGTTTGGGGGCACTGGGAGCATGGCAGTCTGGGAAGGTGGAGACCTGGAGAGGAAGAAAGGCTACATGTGTAGAAAGAATTGTCTGTTGGTGAGAGCATGCTGAGGCTTGTCTGTCACACAGATCCACATTCAGATTCATCTCTCAGACATGAATATAAGAAGACAAGTCCGACCATGAGAACTCCACAGTTAGCATCAAGAACTATTGTATGCCTGGTTAGATTTGAATCTTACATAACTAACCATACTTTATATGTTGTTTTTGAACATTCTTCTACTACAGTGATTTGTATTTTTTATCTGAGGCCTAAAATTGACAGGCTACCTTTTATTGTTTTGTGGAATTCCTACAGACTGGTAAACAGATTTGAGTTTCACCAACATGCAGAGGGACACAATCGATTGCTTTGTGTCAGGTTTTCCCTGAGACAAATAAAAGAATTTTCAAGGAAAGACACAATGGGTAATGCGGCAGAATTTAAAATCTTACCCCTTTCCTGGATACTTTCCTTTATCTTACAACTGTGTTTCCCCATATTTGGCTCCACCCTCTAATACAGCATGGCATGCAGAGAGCATGAGCTGATGGTGTGTGAGTTCTGAGATCCATGTTTCCATGTAATATTTATTCATACCCCTGCTGTTCTATATGAATGTCGCAGGTCTAGTCTAATGGTGACAGACACAGAGCAGACCCAAACGTCCAATTCACCCATGCAGATGGTCAACAATCCTCAATGTGGCTAAACCCAGGGAGGTTACCTTCCTTTTCGCAAGTGTTAGCATAAGCATGGACTTTACTMTTGTACAGTCAATAGTACTGAGGTTAACTGAGCTGTGTTTCTTAGCAACACAGTTAATAGAAAATGGACATGAAACCAAATACAAAGTCATATAAATAGGAGAAATAGTGACACACATGCTGATTGTATATGACATGGAATGGAATGCTGGAAGGGATGTATTACTTTGTTAATAGCAAGGCCCCTAGGAAGTTGTCRCTATCATTACCCCAAATCTTATGAGAGAATGGAAGCACAATAGAGTTGAGGAACTTAAGCAGTGTCACACTGGGAAATGGCAGAGCTTGCAATCTAACTTAAGCAAATGTTCTTGCAGACAATTTCTGCTGACATTGTGTGYCAAAGCAAGGGCAAACACAACTTCGGACTGGACAGCTAAGAGGCTGTTAAAGCACTTATACTGTGCTCTACAGCTGAGAGGCAGTTTAATAACAGAGAAAAGTGGAGGGAAGGAGGGAGGGAGGGAAGGAGGGAAGAAGGAAGGAGAAGGGAAGAGAGACAGACAGACAGACAGAGACATAGAGAGACAGGCAGGGAGAAGGGGAGAA
>BDUI01005137.1:20261-33179 GCA_002335545.1 Apodemus speciosus
ATAACATTTCTTTCAAGTGAAAAGCAGATCTAAGTATGGCAGAGCTTAGGGGGCCAAGCTATTGCCAGTCCCTCACTAACCCCTGACCCAAATCATTTACTAGCCTAACATTGCAGGGTGGGGTTTTAAAATGAGACTCCTTCAGTCAAAATACACTCACAGACAAGACTTCATAATTGAGTGACACTCTTGATATTAGTAAAATGATGTTGTGTGTCTAAGGAGGAATATCCCTCCCATTATTTAATACCTTCCTGTAAGTTCTCATGATCCCTAAAAGCCTAAGAGAGGAAAACTCATGTGTGCTGCCATTCCCTTGGTCTACAGAGACAGTCTTGGCACTCTGTGGATAGCTACTTATTGAATATGATAAATTATCCCCAAATTTTCAGCACAAAGCAAGCTAAATCTGCTTATGACATCATCTCTATGGGCTAGGCATCTGAGGTAGCTTGGCGGGCAATGATAACTYGTAGGCTCTAATAGAGGTCTCARCTTAGCTCTTAGCTGGGCCTAGCTCCTGAGGAACTGTTAACTGTTTCCAGATCTGCTCATGTGGTGACTTGGAGGGCCTCACTTGTTCACTCGAACTGTAGTTTTCAATTTTCTTGAAGGGCTGAAGGGCGAGCGTYCCTGGAAATGTGTCTCCAGAAATGGCAACTCACTTCCCCAAGGGAATGCAATTCATGAGAGAAATRGAAGCAACAGTTACCTATGATGTAATCCTGGAAGTGGTCATTTCCCCTCCGACTGCACACTGTTAGACACTCAGACAACCCTGAGAACAATGGCAAGGTTGTGAGTGTTAAGGCATGGGAGATGACACCATATTAACAATATGTCACCACAGCATCTATCAACTCAAAATTTCAAGGATGTAACATGRCCATATGGACTTTCTTAAATAATATACACCTTGGCATATCTTGCACCACTCCTTAACAGCCTACCTCATGGGACATTCATCTATGCACCTGCAGTTCCCAAGCTGGTGGGTCATTGTCACCCACTCATACTGTTGAGGTACAAGATCATTTCCCACGCAATAACAGTGATTTCACGTTAAGTCAACTATTTAACCAATACAAAGGATCCAGCATAAGGACCCTGTGTTTTAGAAGTCTTTATTTTAACTAATCTTTGATTTTACTTTCTCATGATTTAAAAAAAAACAGAATGGACAAAATCAATTTTGCTTATCAATTATCATTTATAGAGTGGTGATTTAAATATTGAATATGTATATATTGTTCCCTGCCTGAACCAACAATAGAATGTTCAGACCTTAGCAAGATTAGAGCTTATTTTAAGATGAGAAACCTTCTTGAATGTTTTGAGGAATGTGTCTCAGATGTGTGAGTGTTTGAGAAACAGTGTGCATGTGTGCCTGTGTGCACGTGTACCTGTGTGYTTTCACATATGCAGCCATGGGGAACAAGATAGGCATGTTGCCTTGGTGATATGCTAGAAATAATTTCAAATACRGCTTCCAAAGTTTAGAACCTTGAGATAAGATTGCTATCTGAGAGCCTAATATTTGTAAGTGTACAGACAAATATAGCTCTCRAATAATAAACCAGTATGCCTCTATTGTCAGTAAGATTTTTGGATAAAATGTTATTTCTTTGGTGAGAATTTGATCTCATTCTGTGGCCCTTTCTACCTGGTATTACTAACCTTGGGAAGACTGGTTAATAAAGCAGGATGTTCAAGAAAGGCCTGACTTGCCTGGAAGGAATTTTGCTGAAGACATCTGTGTGTTGATAGGGCTCCAAGCAGGCTCCTGCTTGCCCCTCCACCACGTGTGGGGTCTGCCCCTGAGTGGCTGARAGGGCACAGGCTGTGAGCACAGTGGGGGCGGGATGTGGGGGAGAACTATCATCCATTAAGCAAAATCATTTTCTTCTTTGGGAAAAAAAAATGAAGCCTTTTATATCCGGGTATGCATATAAGTGACAGCTTTAAATGTTGTACTTAATTACTGTGACACTTTTATCTTTCTCTGCCATTAAATGTGCAGGTTATTAATATTCCCTTTTCTAAAGTTTGTTTCCACCAGCTMCTGAATCACAGCCCWCAGCTGCTCACTCATGAGAGTGCGGGGAAGGGCCTCTGGTGGGGGTGGGGACCACTTTGGAGGATCTTTCTAAACACCCAGAGGCATACTCTTGAAGGATGTTTTTCAAGACAAGTATYTTTKATTTGTTGGTGTCCTGCTTTTTCATTTGAAGAATTGAAGTTGTTTAGTCTCTCCTCCCCTAAAATGGTTTGTAGTTAAAAAGTCTGAAGATCAGCTTCCTTAAATAGGTTGCTTCTCCAATTCAAGTGCCTGGTGGCAACACTACAAAGCCCACTGTCTTCTTTGCAAACATCCAAGAGACTCYGTGTCTAAACAGTCTTARGCTTAGTGGAGTGAGAAGTGATTTCACTGTCAGAAAGAAAGTGGGCCACTACCTGGCTTGCCTCTCTGAGTGTTAGTTTCTCGAACCTGCGGGTTTAATGTAAGGAATTGCACACTAAGGCTGGGGAGATGGTTCAGTTGGTAAAACAAAGCAYAGGAACATCAGTTTGTTTACCCCAACCCCAACCAAGAAGCCGTGAAGCATGACACAACATGCTTTTAATTCCACTGAAGGCTCAGAAACAGGTAGATTCTGGGGTGTCTGGCCAACTAACCTATATTTCTTGGTGAGTTGTAGGTCAGTGAGAGACCCTATTTCAAAAATAGACAGGCGGGTCTGTGAGATGGTTCATCAGGTAAAGGCACTTGTCATCAATCTTAGTTCAAGGCCCAAATACCCACCTGGAAAAAGGAAAGAAATGACTCCTGCAAGTTGTCTTCTGACCTTCATATGTGTGCCTTGACCTGTACACATACCCATCCATGCATACACATGCAAACACACACACACACACACACACACAAATACAAAATTGTTTTTAAACCAATAAAACATGAACAGTCTCTTAGGGACAACACCTGGACTTGTCCTCTGGTTTCCAAACACATATATAGATGTGTGCACAGACATACACAGATATGTAAACACGTGCTTAAAGAGTTGAYGGAGTCATTATTATCTCTATAGTACAGCGGGCCTGTTAGGTCCCCATTTATATCCCTTTTGTAGATCACTTACTCATCTTGAAACCTATGCACAGAAGATAGCACACGGATAAATATACAGATAACGCCTAACCCTGAACTTGGTTTTGTGTTGTTCCCCAGACAGTGTGCTGTCACATAAGCACATGTCTGCTCTGCACAAACTTCTCTTTTTTCTTTCTTCAAGTTTAGCTTGATCCACCTTTTCTCGGCAGGTCCCTAGGTGGACCCTGTCAAATCTGCTTATCTTGTCTGGATTTAAACCTGTGCCTTTGGTTGGTGTAAGATGCTGCTTAAAACTCCATAGTCACCCTTCTCTCCAGCCATTTGACTCATCTTTCTCTTTTGACCTGCTTCTGACCTTGAATTTCCCCTGTTCATCTTCAGAGACTTCCTCACAGGAAAATGCCCAGTGCTGCGGAGAACTGGCTACCCTGCTGACAACACTAACCCATCTTTCTCCCTTTTAAGTTCTCTTTTGTATGTCATTTTCTTAATCTTTTCCCCAAGGAAGGGAAAGTAGCTTTAAAATCAGGCAAGGATTTGAGGGATTTCTGCCAATCCTGCCCATCTGACATGGTGCCTTTTTTCTCTTTATTTTTCAGTCAGTTTGCTCACAAGAAAGTCTATTTTTGGACAACAGGTAAAATTAAGTTTATGTTTTTTTGTGTGTTTTCAGAGGAATGGTTTGTCATGTGTCCTCTACATTCTCATGTTCATATGTATCCAGTATATAAGTGTGTGCCTGAATATATGTATGAGAACATGCATATATCTATACGCACACACATATATATTTACATATGTGTTACTTGATTTGTTTAAAGCATTTGATTTGAGGAAGAGGTTCTCTTGGTTTCTTTCAGACAGGGGCTTAAGCATTTTTGCTCAAAGTCTGCTTCTGGCCCTCCCAAAGATACAGTCCAGGCAGGCTTGACAAAGGATGANTATATATATATGAAATTAATTTCAAATTTCACAGATCTCCCTGTCTTCTTGAAAGTGCTGATGTGAAAATGTTCTTTTAAATGCTGGCTTTTGTATTTCTCAGTGTAGCTGGCTTAAGCCTCGGTGAGGGAGGTACTCTAGAAATCGTCTTCCCTGAGTTTCTAGAATGTCTTGGGTTAAGGGCAAACCGTTTAGACTCAACACCCCTTTCAAACAGTTTGAAAATGTTCTCATGCTTCAATCACGTGGATTCCAGGCAAAGGAAGGAGGTGGCAGGAGTTGTGCTATCCACATTAGATTAATCAAAATCTGCAACTTGATTTAGAAACACAGGATTCGTAATAGAGTGTCGGGTTAATTTAATTTAGGGTGTCAGCATAATGGGTGACCCTCTAAGACTGATTAAAATTGAAGCGCATTAAATGCTATTACTCAGAATTTAAACTGGATATCGGAGAAAACTAATCTAAAAGTTAAAAGGTCACCATGCTAGCAGTTGGAAATGTTGAGAGATTCACCTYTTTTAGGTGAAAGGAAGACAGAATATGTTCATTCCAAGCCCATACAATCTGAGGCACAACTCTCCATTTTTAGTAAAACTGAGAGTCCATCATTGGTTACCTTGGTGATGCCCTGAAGCATTTCAAAATTTTACACCCACACCAGAGATGTTGAGTCGAGACAGTTCACTTCCATAGAGACACATTTCTGAGTCCTCTAACCAATCATTTCTCTATTCCTTAGTCCTATTCATTGACTCTTAAATGCCCTAAATATTCAAGTTGAATCATATTCAGCATTATAATAACTGGTCATCTCTGTCCATTGCCTATATGAACATGTCCTAACAACCCAAGAAGGAAACATCTATTCGAATGTCCCATCATAAAAAATAAATAGTATAATGGGCACTTGCTTCTGGAATATTGACATTTCCAGTGAACTGAGTTAAATAACTTTGCAGTTGTCTTAAAAGTAAATATCAACACATAGGTTTAATTAAATTTCTATCCTGTGTCTACCAGCCTCTTTGGCTTTCACAGTCCTCCTCTTGCCCCTCTATCTAACATAGGATGAGGGTCTACAATAGTTATTTGCTGCCATGAATTTATTCATACAAACCTTAACCTCACTCACTCGGGTGAATCCCAGTGTGTGGGATCGATTTACAAGCCGGGCAGGGCATGCTGTGGTAGAGTGCGCATCCATTCTGCATAGGGCGTCTCAGACCCTTAGGCTTTACGTGGTAAACATGGTGTTTTTCATTCCCAGTAGGCTCCAGGAAGACATGCACATATGCAATGAGACCTATAAGAAAAGACAGCTCTTTCGGTTGGTATGGTTTACTTTCATAAACTGTGTTTTCGGATGATGTGGCGGGAATCCGTGTGCAATATAAGTGTTAGTATGCAATTTTTCTGTTCATGGAGTTTAAAATCTGTTCAGTTTTCTTCCTGTAGCGTTTGTTACACAACTGGACAGGGCAAGAGGTAGCAATGGAAAGACATGACTTTGTGTCTTCTCCTGGGTCCTTGCCAGGAAGCATCATTATGTGGAGGATTCGCTGGTTAAGGGGTTGAACACTCTCAAACCTGCTTTGACAAATTAAGCCCAGTTAAGATTTCCCTGGAAGGTTACAATGATGTGTTCATCCCCAATCCTGGAGACCATATCAGTGAGAACCCTGTTAGGGTGGCCGGTTTTTAAATGACAATAGTCCATCATGATATTTCAAACATTTTTAAACACTTATTTAATTTCTAAAAAGAAATTATGAGGTTTCTTCAACTATAATGGACTATTTAGGCAAAGATTTGTGGAGTGAGGGAAGGAATTAAAATTTTTTGAGCTCTGTGCTAGGCTAGCAGTTCTAAGGGACCAGAAGACCAGCCTAATTTTTCATCACTTTCTTAAGTAGCTGCCTGAGGTGCGTTATAAGGCCAATTGTAAATGGTATTATTAAAAACACTCAGTATCAGGTCTTCAAGATGACTCAGAGGATAAAGGTACTTTTCACCAAGCTGAGTTCAATCCCCACATGGTAGACAGAACCAACTCCTGTAGGTTATGACCTACACACAGAGGACTTGGTACACACACACACACACACACACACACACACACACACACACACATTCGAAATATTAAGTATTTATTGTGTACATATGGATACATTTCTAAGTACTAGGGAGGGTTGATCTCTGTTAGAATAAAGATTAAAACACTAAACAAACTCTTAATAATTTCAAAGAAAGAAAAGAAGAAGAAAAGTGGATGGATTTACAAAGCCTTTTGCAAGCAGTTTGAATTGAGATCTTAATCATGAGTGGAGTCCTCTTGTTCCCTTCGGCATTAGTTAAAAAGGAGGAACTGGGGTCTTGTTTTCTTGTTTCTAACTTTCCCAAGTCCATTTTGCATCATTAGAGACTCCCCTTTTTGTTTCTCAATATTTAAGTGATGACCTTGATTTTTTTCTACTGGAAACTCAGAGCCTGAACTCACACACTCTGTGACATGAATTAGACACAAACCTATTTGTCCAACAAGAAGGAAAGAGTGGACCCTGGTTCTGGAAAGGTACAATGCATCAGTGTAGGGGAATACCAGAACAGGGAAGTGGGAAGGTGTGGATGGGGGAACAGGAGGAGGGAAAAGGGCATGTGGGACTTTTGGGGGGGCAGGGAACCAGGAAAGGGGAAATGAAATGTAAATAAAGATATATCCAATAAAAAATTAAAAAAATAAAAAGCCAGTTCCTTTAACACAACTCGCAAGTCACCTCCGAGCGGAGCTATGGTATAGTCAGGGAAGCCATTGGAATGTGGAGCCCATCGCTTACCCCAGACACTAAGTTTCAGATATTAGGGGCACATAGACCATTGTAAAAGAGGTTCTTAGTACATATCTAACTTGGGGAAAATAACACAATGTTCAGAAGTAAAGGAAATTGTCATTAGTTATCAATAAGCAAAGAAACAGAACAAAATGTGTATTTGGTTTATGACTGTCACGCTAGTTGTCTACGAAAAGCTCCAGTGACATTATTTTCCTAGATGCTCATTGGAAAGGTCCAACTGAACTTCACAAGGCATTTGAGTGTGTGCTTTTCTGTAACGTTTCTGAGTCCATTCTGAGTAGACATACGATAGGACCCCAGCCTGGCATTACTGGAATAAATAGCCGGGAGAGAGAGCAATGAGAGTTACATTTCAATTTGTACATCTTTAGAAACCATAAATAATTGTGTATTTTAATTTGGATTTTATTTATGGTATCTCCTAAAAGCAGAAAGTCAAATTCTCCCCCTTAAAAACCTGCCTAGACMCTGGCTTAGAATGCCAATTGGAGCTGCCATCAGGCCAGAGGAGGGTTTCTCAGGTCATTTTATGGATGAGGTGGGTAGGGTAAGTCTAGATGACCTTGTACAGTTGCTGGAAACAGTTCTACCATGCCAGAGGCTGTCAACTATGCCCCGGAAAAAAATGGAGGTCACCTCCTTTGCGAAGACAGTCTCAGCCACACTGGAACTTTTACAAGCCTGGATTCCTGTCATGGGGGTGCAGAAGTCAGGGTGGAAGGGAGAAATGAAGGGAAATTGGTAAYGGGAGGAAGGGCTGCCCCCACCTGGAGGTCACATTCTCTTCCTGTCATGCCCTGCATGCCGAGCCTCCAGTTATTCCAGATCATCTACAGAGGAGATTGTCGTCCCATTGYTAGTTCATTCATTCTAAGGGATGTCCTTTGGCTGTACTTTGTCAGAGATGGGTCAACATAATCAGAAYTATACAAGAGAAGAAGGCAGTTGAACTTGGATGGTGGAGGAACAAACTACACTGGACAACACAAGCCACAGCCCTAATAGCAGCTTTCTTACATTTCTTAAAAGCGTGTCAATTAAAGGCACCCGGGCATTGGTGAGCATTCCTCCTTCCTATATGGGTCTCCTCCCAGGTGCCTGTTACTTCTGAAACCCTCTTTCCCCAAGGTTCTGACAATAGATGTCACAAGAAAACTTTGATGAGGGGTGTTTTCATCTACCGTGCCTTGTGAAAATGCCTCTTATTCCCCAATTTCTCTATCCCACCACACACCTTGCTTCTCAAAGCTCCTATTGGCCTTCACCACGTCTCAAATCCATTTCCCTTCTTCATCTTCCCAGACACAGACAAAAGTTTCCTACGTTGAAACAGAGGCTCCGCTTCTGCTCAGTGTGCCAGGAGTATTTCTGTTAAAGATCGGCCTGGACCCCTCACTCCTCAACAGGACATTATTGGCTTAGAGGGATTGGTTTTAAACAAAGCTTTGATAGGGGGCTGAGGTCTGAATCGTGCATTGATTACATCACATCTCATCCTGATGTGAAGTTACACATTACCTGTGAGTAATGCCCACTTCTCTCATGTATACCCCAGGAAAAGTCTAGGGCACTTCAATGACACATTTTTTCAGCAGAGAAAAAAAAAAAAGCTTTGTAAATATGCACAAATTTGTTCCTTAGGGAGACTGGAAATCAATGAAATTACAAATTTCTTTACAAAATACATGCAAACCTCCATACCTCTTGAAGGAAATCTGGGGTCCCCTGCCAATTCAGCCTTAGCTTTTGGGTAACTTCTACTATATTAGATATATTTTGAATGAATGTGTTCTTTCACGTCAAGGTTTTTGTTTTTGTTTTTTTAATTTCCACTGATGTTTTTGGAAAATCTCAGGCCAAAGTATAGGGTCAGGCTGATGTTTTCCTGAATTGTTCTACATGGTAAGGATTAAAAAGCTGTTTCTTTAGACCATTGTGGGTAAAGTCAGGGGACAGATTCTTAGCATGAGTTCATATAGAAATTCCATGATCACTCTTTCGTTAAAATCTTGCTGAACAAAGATTATCATGCAGAACCTAAAGTTGGGAAATGAATTAATAAATAGCTTTCCTCCAAGGCAAATTATTTCATGCTAAAGAAGAAAAAAAATACGTTCTTTCCTGGGAATTATTTTTAGAATTATGTAAGATGATAATTACTTCTGAACATGAATTCATTATTGATTTGAGTCAGGAGAGTGTACCCACTTTTCTCAGAGAGAGAGAAGCTAACAATTATGTTTTATTGCACTTGTCTCCAACTGTGTCTCCTTCACTGGCAGAGGGATCATGGTGTCTCTAGGTTTGGATTTCCCATGTATAATGTGTGCCATGTGTCATATGTTATGTGTCTTTATGTCATCCAGGTGTTTGTGACACCGTTGGAGGGGGGAGGGTGTTAAAATGGTCAGGGAGGAGAGTAATGGTGACTATCCTCCGAAGGGCTCCTCTGCCCACCCACACTGTCATGATGCATAACTCTGTCCCCACGAATCTTTCTGACGGCTGTACAGGGCTCACCGAGACAGCTCGGGAAGAACTTCCGGGAGCCGGCAGAGCAGCTCAGAGACTGAGCTCAGGTGGCCAGACCACCAGCGGGCTTGGAGCAGCACAGATTCTGACAGCTCCAACCGCAATCTGAAGCCCACCATGACCAAGACGGCAAGTTTTGGGGGCATCACGGTGCTGACCAGGGGCGACAGCACATCCAGTACCAGGAGTGCTGGGAAACTGTCCAAAACAGGTAGGTATTACGGAAAGGGTGCTTCCTGGATTCTACCCGGGCCATAGGCTCTCCGTTTCTCTTGACTTTGAATTAACTACTGGCAGGAATAGCGATTCCACTCCATTTAAGGAATCAGGAGGTATTATTTAAGTGGGTTATTGTATCTTCCTAGCTAGCTACAGACTTGAAGGTCATCCTTTAGCTTCTTTCTCCTTAGTTTCCTTCCTGGTAAAATATACGTCGTTATCAGATGTTTTATGAACCCAGTTTACTTAAAGTTTAAATGACATAAATTTTAAAATAAAGGTGAACCTTGGTAAATACAGATGACAATTATTTAACAAAAGTTAGCTACTGCTTTWAAATGTAATGTTATGACATAATTCTTATCGCTGCCTTGTAAGGTCATTATAAGGGTAATAGATTGAGTTCCTGTATGAGTACACTGTTCTTTCTGGTCCTGGACCTGTTATTATTTAAATAATATATACCTATTTACTCCTCTKWGATATACAAATGCTAATATCTCTACATTTAATGGTTATTAGAAGACAAAAAGTTTCAATATATGCAAACCAGTTTGCACACAGCTGGCATGTGGCAAGGATCCAGTCAGTACATACTTATATTAATTATGGCCATGAAATATTTGCACCCCTAAATTGCAGATGAGGAAGGCCAATCTCTGGAGTGTTTAGTGTTTCCAAACTTCATTGAGAAGTGAGGGTCATTTTTTTTTGTTTCTTTATGATTCCTGCTTTATTCATCCTCTCCAGGAATAGTGATATTTTCAGATAGCCAAGGAACAGGCAAGATTCTTAGGAAGTGTTGAAGGTAAACCTAGACATTTCTCTCGAATCATGGCTTTAGAATGATCACACTCACTCYCAGTGGGGAGGTACTCTCCATCTGTGAATTGCTTGCTCTGCAAGCACAAGGACTACAGTTCTCCAGGGTCTGGTGGCATRTGCTGGTCCCTGGGGCTCTGTAGCCAGTCAGCCTAGCTACTTAGTGAGCTCCAGGATGTTGAGATACCTTGTATTGAGGGGTGGTGTATGGTACCTGAGCAATGATTCCAGATGCTGACTTCTGATTCTTACCGAGAAAAAGAGGTGGGGATGGGAGCTGGGGGATAAGAGGCAGAGCATTGTCACCTGAACTGTCACTGAGACTTAAACTGTAATTCCAACAGGGCCTGGGTGTGAGGACTGGGGTACAGCAGTGGAAGGAAGACTTAGGCAGAGCATGAAGAACCCCACTTGAAGCTGAGATTATCTTTGCCCTGCATAGACTGCTTTCCAGACTCATGCTGAAGCAGGAGAGAAGGGGTTTGCCCCAAACCAGGTCCATTACGCTGATAGCTTAGCATAATTACGTTGTTGACAAATTCCTCCTAAGAAATTATCTCATGTTTTCCTACATAGAAGGCAAATTAATAACATTTACTCAGAGACTTTRCTCTATACATACCACAGAGCTCCTTGGAGAGCGCAGGTGGGTGGGCGCCCTCTTCCCCAGAGCTCTGTTCACTAGCTGTTAAGCTCTTGATTCCGACTCTAATTAATTGCTCTTGTATCCTACTATCCACACAAGCTGCCGTGGTACACTTGAACTCTTGTAAACTAAGAAAGGTTAAACAGTTCCAGTTCTTAAGATGCTGAAACCAAGTGTCTTAAATAGTGCACTTAAAAATTCCAGCACCCCAAAAGGGCTCTTACCGTTTTAAAATTAATCACCATTTTCCACGCACCAAACCCTCTGTCACTTCCAAAGCAAAACTCATCGGAAGCATTTAAAACACTTCACGAATGGTAAAACGCCACTCTCTTCAGAGAGAACCATTAGAGATTATAAACGCTTCAGACATTTTTTTTTTTTCATTTAGTTTAAGTGTCTGCCTTCGAAAGCTTGTCAAGGCACAGGCTTGGAAAGGAGAAACGGATTTTTTTTTATAAGGAGATCGAGAGGATGTCAGAACAATCTTAAACCTCCCCAAGATGGTTCTGTGAAGTAAACCTGCCAGTTTGGCTGTCATGAGCACCAGAACAGGTTTCTGATTTATTTTCTAATTGGTATAGTAAAGTTAAAGACTTTTAAAGTCTTTTGGAAACCAAATGTGTTTTCTGAAATGTGGTGTTTAAGCTGTTCTAGTTGTGAAGGTTCTGGCTCTAACTGGGTAATAGTGAGTCTTTGTCCATAGTGGAGATGATCTCCTACATCAGCGTAGAGCTTGTTACCATGGATCCCTGCGGTCTTGCGTGGTTTGCCAGCAGTCCAKCAGGAGTCTATGGAGGTTGAGGATGCAGTCATGCTGACCTTGGGAACAATCTTAAGGTGGTCCTTATGCTTCAGGCTTGTTGTCCCCGGGGGACTGGCAATGTGGCTGAGCGATAGACACACACTTCCTCCTGGCTCCGCCTCAGACTACAGTGCTTGGCCTTTCGCCTTCAYGTTTCATCCCCACAGCAATGTTCTCAGCATCGTCAGAGATGGGAAGTCTAGTGACATTACACATTGTGCCTTCTCCAAGGCTTTTGAGTCAGTAGGTGTCAAATGGAGCATGACAATTTGCCAGTGTCTAGAAGTTTCCAGGTGCCTGGCAGTTGAGCCACCCCTCTATATCCTTTGAAATAACCTCTCCATAGACAGAAGCCATCCTTCCATTTTCATAACTTGGGTGACTGCATGGTTTCATTTTCTAGATGTAATTCATCTTCCCCTCTGTCTGCCACCATGCCAACCTCCGAGGATTGTTTTTGATAGTCTGATATTAACCTTAATGCCCTATTTTAATTTTCTAACTGTAATGCATTATACCTCATCTTCCCACGACCTCATCCTCTTTATTTTGGCTACTCCAAGTAATAGTCTGGGTGYTAGCTTTCTACTAATAATTTTGGAAGTCTTAGATCACTCTCCTGAACTCTGACCCTCCAAATCTAGAAATATTTTCYAGAGTTATTAACTAAGAAGTAAGACTTCTGTGCCTTTGGATGACTGGACAGAGGGGAGATTGGTCATTATGATGAAGTCRTCCCTGAGTACTGTAATTACTAATTGGTGATAGCTGAGGTTCTACTCTTGCCAACTGTCACTTGCCCTTTGATTAGAAAGTTTGGGTACAGATCACTATTATTAGATAGTGCACTATCATTTATTTGCTCGTTCCTTCACATTTTCATGCACATATTTAAGGTACTTCGACTGTCCTCACATTAGCCTCTGTCATTCTGCCTTTCCCTCCTAGTGAACACCATATTCTTCCCAATAAGCCTTTCCCCC